>BQMZ01000055.1:0-230366 GCA_036984285.1 Chlamydomonas sp. KOR1 | reverse complement strand
TTTCCTAGTAGCGTTAAGTGTAAAAAGGGGAGCAAAATGCCTAAATTGGTGCAAAAAGATAAAAAACGCGTTTTAGAGTGCTATAGTGGAAAAAGTCCTCTATTAAAACTTTGTTTTTAGGTAAGTAAAACCCGCTAATTTTTTGAGTACGAGGCGCGGGTAACGATAAACCGCGTTGTTTTTAATCGAAAACCGTTTAAGAAGCCTATATTTGGTTGGGAAGGAATAAAGAAAATAAAAAGGTAAAAACGAGGTAAAGGAGGAAAAACGGCCTAAAGTGATGATCTTAGGTTGAATAGAGTAAAATGATTCTAATTTGCCCTTATTTTGGGTCGTTACACCAAAAGTGCCGTTAGGGTCTTAGGGTGAAAACAGAAAGTGCAAAAGTTTATATTTAAAATGACTTCATCTCGTGGGGCCGAGATCAAGATTATAATGTAAGTGACAGGGGAAAGAGACAGGACTGTTTTACCTATAATTAAAATCTTATTTTAATTTAGAAAAGTAGAAGTTAGAGTAGTTAAATGGAATACGAATGCTCAATATGTTTAGGGTAAGAGGAGAAAAAAGAAATTTTGTAAAAAAGGGGTATCCACCTAAAAACCTCCATTAGTAAAAAGGGGGAAAGGGTATAATAATAAAAAGACAACGTGAGGTTTATTAAACCAAACAAGTATATTTTAGACGTATGAAGGGGTTCACCATTTTATGGCTTTATATGTAAAAATGAAAGAGAGCCTCCAGGAAGCCTCTATCAAGCAAAGCTTGATAGAGGCCCCGCTTGGCATCAAACGAACTTTGATCCAAGGAGGGTTGGTATCCCAATCCCCCTAGTGCGGCCCGCTCCCACGGAGTGGAAGAGAGCCTCGTCCTGTTTATTTTTTTATATTTTATATAAATATACCAGCACAGCTGGAATGAAGCGGACCTCGCGAATTCCAGCCTAAAGAAACATAGACGGGAAGGGGGAACGCCGCAACTGAGGACGTGGACTAGGGATCCGTTTTTTCAAAGGGTACCGAAGCACTACTACGAGAGAAGTTAAAGGTGCTACCACATCTAAAAGCGCCTTGTTATCTAAAGAACATTTGTTTTTCCCTGTTGTTTTAAAATGAGTGTTTTTGTATAAAGAATTCTATCCGTATCAAAGGGGGGGTGCCCTTTTTTATATAAAAAATTACCCAGCAATTTAGCAATCCAAAAATACTTAATGAGCGTTAGGAATAGGTTTTAAAACTCCGAGCAACAAAAAGAGGAGCTTTCGCGCGTCCTCACCCTATGGGCTCGGCCCCAGATTGAAGGGCCGAGGAGTTTATTGTTCCTAAGTCGAACACTAAGTTCGAGCCTCCACAGTGTATACAGCAGAGCCTTGCGCGCGTTTAGTTTTGGTTTTTATCGCCAGTCCATGAGGGCCTCGCCCTTTTGGGCTCAGCCATAAGCGCCGTCGCTTAGGAGCGCCAGTCCATGTACAAAACAGAATCTAGCCACTGAGACTCTTGCAGCATTACTTTCCATTGATTGGGGGTAATGATGAGAGGTTTTACGCCGGTTACAAGGGGTTTGGTAGTGTTGTACTTTACTTTCAAATTAGGTAGAACTAGAGTGTGCCCCAACCACTTAAATTTATGCATATTTTTAGAATCTGACTTTTTAGCAGTTAGAAAAGTCACAGAGCGTTTGTTTATAAATAAACCATAATTATTCAAGACACTAGCAGCAGAGTCAACTGCGCTACATGCCTCGTCCGGGGACTGGAATACGCCTGCAAAATTATCAGCATAAGCAAAAAAGGGGGAATGTTTTACGAGAATATGGTCCATATACCAAGCGAATAGTGTTGGACTATAAGAAAAGCCCTGTTTTAAACCTTGCATTTGTGCTAAAGTAGGTACGTTTTGCCACTCCCAAATAAGGGATTTCATCTTACGCGGCAAACAATTTAACTGGAGCTGATTAAACAAATCCTGCACGTTTACATGATTAAAAGCCCCTTTAATGTCAAACTGGGCAAGAGTTAATATATTCTCTTGACGGTAAGTGGCTAATGCTTTTTGATAAAGCATGTCCATAGCCATTTGAGTGCTTACGCCCGGTCGGAATCCGGTAGTCTTTTGTCCCAAGAGTCTGTACTAACCTGTAACAACTTGTTTACAACTCCCATCTGTATACGAACATCTAATTTTGGGATTGCGATTGGACGAGCACCCCCCAGAGGGCTTTTTCAACTCACTACTATAAATTTTCCACGGACCAGCCCAATCAGGTACAACAAGTTTACGCGCATAAAAGCACTCACACAGAAGTAGGGCTGGTATAATTTTAGGATCCATCCAAATCTTGTAGAGTACATCGCACCCGGCGCGGTTATTACCCAGGCTAAACAGTGTTTTTGCCTCTGCAAACATTTTTTAGAAAACGTGTATAATCGTCAGACAGCCCGGCAATGTCTAATACTTGAGCTAAAGAAGCCCCAAGACTAGCGTTTCCCAGGAGGGACTTATCTTTTAACAAATCAATACTAGAGAAAAGAATGGGATAGGAGAATTTCATCTTATATAAAAATGTTCAACTACACACACTATACCTGAATATATTTCGCAGAAAACCAGCTATTACCGAACTTGATTGGCCTTTCACCCCTAACTGAAGGTCATCCGAGTCTCTTGCAACAGACACCGGTTCGGTCCTGATTACGTTCAGACCTGCCTACAGTTAGCTCGATCGGTTTCGGGTCCTAATTCACAAGAGGTATATAAAAATCCAAAACTCGCCACCTGCTCCCAGTACTAAGCCAGTACGTTGTGATTAATTTTGCCTGAACACGGTCTTTTAATATAATAGTTAAAATTAAATTGCTACGCTAGCGTGCAAGGCAAAGAAAGCTAGAGTAAGTGGCAAGAATGCCTTCCAACCAAGACGCATGAATTGATCATAACGATAACGTGGCAAAGTACCACGGGTCCAGACGAACGCAAAGAATAGGGCGGTAATTTTAAGAGCGCTAAAGCCTCCCAAGAAGTAAATAGAGGCAACAGCACTCATTACAGCCATATTGGCGTACTCTGCAATAAAGAATAGGGCAAATCCCAAGCTACTGTACTCGACGTTATATCCAGCGACCAACTCAGCCTCCATAACAGTCTATTTATTTGTTTATTGTTTTATTACTTTACACGGAACCGATTAACTTAATGTAGTACTTGTCACACCACAATTTACCAGACTTAATGTAACGCCCCACAGTACCTTTATGACAGCCTAAATAACGAGCAACCTCAACGTTATTAGTAAACTGCATTACTAGCACATTGTTTACATCAAAAAGACCTACAATAAATTTACTTTTACGTACGCTCAGTAAATTGCGGGTCTCCTCTGAGTGCTTACGGCCATACATAGGATTTAGCTTACCGGGTTTAGAGATCAATTTTTTGGTCTCCTCTGTATGTGTTTTGCCAAAGAAAGGATGGTTCTCCTTATCTTTAAGGCGTAAACGCATTTTGGCCTTAGCTTGCTCAGTATGAGTGTAGCCAAGTGAGCTAGTAGCGTTTGGGTTTAAGTTATACAGATAATCAAAGTCAAATGCGTTAATATAACGATCCTCTAGATCAACTAGAGTCATTGCGTTGTTTGGTACATAAAACTCATAGACGTAAAACAAGAAACGGTCTAACCCGTGTTTACTAAAAGCACGTTGAAGTACTGTGTTGGATTTGGAGCCATCTAGATGCTCCAACAAGCGTTTATAAAGGTCGATTGAGCTACCAATATATTGTTTCCCGTTAACAGTGTTAAAAAAAGCATATACACCCTGTTTTCGCTTTAAATCGGGGTAAATAAGGCGTAGGTTGCCTGAATCCGTTAAGTTTCCGTAAACTTTTACAGGAATAATAGAAGACAGGTTTACAACATTGAATTGGTTAGCGCTAGATCCAGCGCAAGGGCATTTACTACAAGTAAAATACAGCACAAATAAAGAACAATACGCAAAAAAGCGTTCTTAGCCTTCGTAACAATTGTTTATTTGTATACACCCACGTAAAGTGTTTAACATTTAACACAAATAAAAAGAAAATTCCGATTATCGCGGAAGTTGGACTATATCATCAAAAAATTTTATTTTAGGCCTGCTTTTAGTCTCTGAGGTACTATTTATAAGTTACCTGCTGATTACCCTAAGTATTGGCAAAAGCCAATCTTAGGGTGTTCCAGCATTCAACAGGCTTTTAAGAGGCCAAGGCATATTTGGACAGCCTCTGGAAGATCAAATGGTACGCGTTTGGTCTCAGCCAAGATACAAACAAGGAAAATTAAGCATAGTGGTAGCATGGCATATTGTGGAGTGGTTGGCATCTCACTAAAGTTTAAACATTTCATACCGGTATTATCGGTAACAAACAAACCGATAGACAACAAAGCGGCACCTAGACTTAGCTCATAGGAGACCATTAGGGCTACAGAACGTAGACAACCCAAGAAAGCGTATTTAGAGTTGCTAGCCCAACCAGCCAACATTACACCATAAACAGCCAAGCTACTAATAGCCATAATAACTAGTCCTTGGAAAGAGGCATCAGAAATGCAGATACCACACCAAGCAACTTGACTTAGCACGAAGCTAATCATTGGACTTGCAGAGAAAGCACCAGCAGAACTAGAATCAGGTAAAACAGGCTCTTTAACACCTAGTTTCAAACCGTCCCAGAAGGGCTGCAGCAATCCGCCAATTCCGGAAACCTGTGGTCCAAAACGGCGTTGCATGGAGGCCATGACAGTTCGCTCAGCAAGAGTAAACATGGCGACACTTAACAAGACGGGAACAATCAAAATCAAAATACTAGCAATAATCATTTTATATAATATAGTTAGTTGGCAGCGTCCGGTTCCGCCTCTCTAGCGATTGACCAAAATTCACCACTGCTGCGTCTCAATCGACTGTGGCCCCTTTTCAGTGCCACTGTGACCTTACTCCGTTAAGTATGGCTAAGGATAAGGTTTGGGCGGCTTATTAATGCGTCACCCACCCAACAGCCTAATCCTGCGCGAGTTTTGCCCGACGGCCTAACAAGCTCGCCTAGCTCTAGTTATATAAAAAGGTAATCCCGGGTCCTTAATACCGACTTTCGTCCCTGCTCGAATAGTGGTTCTTGCAGTCAAGCACTAATTTCCATTTAAGTCTAGTAGTACTATTGTTCACTCCCGTTACTATTCAGGAAGGATCCGCCCCAGAGAAGCTTGAGCATTGAAGTATATGTCTGGTTGTATGTGGTTTATACCGTTTAAGTATATTGTTATCCATCCACTACAACAAATCACGACCCACTTCTAGCACCCAGCGAAGCTGCATAGGGTCTCTTCGTCCCTTGCCAGCGCCTTCGCATCTGCACGAAGATTTCAAATTCACAGATTCCATATTAGAGACAGCCCGACAGTCGTTAAGCCACTCACGCAAGTGACGCCAATTAAACGTCAAGGAATTTCGCTACCTTAGGACAGTCAGAGTTACTGCCGCCGTTTACTTTCGCCTTTGGGCAGGCATCAGATAGTATACAGCCAGATAATATTCTACGTATAGAATATATTCAAGTGTTAAGCACTATCTTGTGTTTTGGTAAACAGTCGCTGTCGGCTACTTTCTGAGTCTACTTAGCCACCCATCCTCCGAAGTCACGGGTGCATTTTGCCGAGTTTCTTTAACATGGTTTATTCTATGGCCTGAGTATATGTACTAGTCTACCTGAGTTGGTTTGCAGTACGGTTGTAATATAAAATGAAGTTAAATAATAAAAAGTATATTATTTGTTTTTTGCTGAGGGGGCCTCGCCCTGTTCGGGCTCGGCCCCAGCTATCTCGGCTGGGGCCGAGATCCTGAGGCGATAGGATTCGAACCTATGAGTGTTGAAGCCAAAGTTCAATGCCTTACCGCTTGGCGACGCCTCAATGAGGGCTCGCCCTGTTTGTCGAGCCCCCCGAGATAGCAGGGGGGGGGCGAGAACTTTGTTTAATATAATTTAAACCAGTTTAAAAATTATAAACTGGACATGTCATAGGTGGGCTTCGGTGTTTTTAGATTCCGTACATCTGTAAGCGGTGCACTGCTAGACCAGTGAGCTATTACGCTTTCCAAACACGATGGCTGCTTCCGGGCCTAAGTCCTAGTTTTCAACGCAGGCACTACCTTTATATAAAATGAAACTCGCGCACTACTCACCCGTGTGCTTAATCTTTTAAGCTCGCATGTATAAACCGCTGCCGGCGCTTGCAAGCTGAGCCAGCACCAAACTCTAATCTTTTTTATATAAAATTTTTACCGCATTCACTGATTAAAGAGCAAACCCTTAGACTTACGGCCATGATTCCATTTTTGGTTACTAATGTCAGCAGTATCAATTCTGGTTCTGTTTTCAGCTTTTGTTACCAGAACGTTCTGCTACCTATGACGTGTTTGTTATGTAAAAAGAATTTTACCCATTAGAAAAACATTTAAAACGTTTATTTAATAAAACTTAGTAAAAAGTTTAAAAAACTCAGAGGTGGAAGGATTCGAACCCTCGATCTCATGATTTGGAATCATGCGCTCTAACCAAACTAAGCCACACCTCTAAAGATTGTCCGGGCTCGGTCCCCTATCTCAAAAGAGACCGAGATCAAGAAAGTACGGTTTGTATAAGACTCAAAGTAACCATACCTCTTCAAAATACGTCTTGCCCCAAACCCCTTGTAATTCGGCCTTTTCTGTGGGTAACGTAGTGGTTAGCGACCAGTAGTGCGTACTGGGGCAATAGCAAAAGCACCAAACAAAGCAACAGTTAGTACTAGGCTATTCAAAATAAGCAAATCAGCAAAGTATAGGTACAAAGCATGGCCCAAGGTACTGATGGACTCAGCACCTGTTAGACCGGTGATAATACCGCGTGGCCCCATAGATGGGGTAATTTGGAAAACACCATTAATAAAGAATACAAAGATACCTAAAGTACTCCAACCACGACTGTATGCTCGCAACTCAGTAGCTGGAATCTCCAGCAACATAATTACAAACAAGAACAATACAGCAAGGGCTCCAACGTATACAAGTAGATTTACAAGAGCTAAGAACTCAAAACCCAGCAACATTAGAATAAAGGAGGAATTAATAAACAACATGACAGAATACATCAAAGACATAAAAGGTGACTTAGTGTATCCAACGGCAATACTCAAAAGAGCACACAACAAAATAGCACAGTTCTCAAAAAACATAAAATATAATTAGATAACAAAAGGTTTAACTAGCATTACTGGGGCGAAAGCTAGGCTACAGCGCATGCACTAGTTAGAGTGGTTTGGTTAGTAGTGCCAGGCATACTGGAAGGAGTATGAACAGGAGCAGTCCAGAATAGACGAATAACACGCAAGTAGTAAACCAAACTCAAAACAGTACAAAACAAAGCAGCAGCCAACAAACTGAAAGCTTGTACACTCATAGCGTGCCAGAAGATCCAAGCTTTTCCAAAGAAACCAGCAAATGGAGGCAATCCGGCCAAACTAACAGCACACAAAGCAAACAAGCGTTTATCAGTTAGGTTCCACAACAGCAACTGAGTAATAATATAAATACCCAAGTGCTGATATAGAGTGTGGAAACCAGCAGTCTCAACAGCTAGCAACATTAGACCAATCTCATTAATAGTACTGTAAGCAAACAGACTACGCAAAGCAGGCTGACCGTAAGCACCAATACTTCCAATTAGCATAGAGAACAAAATGAAAACGCCCACAGAAAAATCATGGTGCCAAGAAGAAGCCCAGAAGGTAAACAAACTCAATTTAGGTGCAGTGGACAAATACAATAGCAAGCTTTTTGGAATACTGCCATACAAATCTACACTCCACATGTGCATTGGAGCGACGCCCAACTTGAATAGCATGACCAGCAAAATCCAGAAAGTCTCTTGACCTACCATATCTAGGGAACCGGTGCGTTGGTACATTGCACTAAACCAAAACAAAGCCATACCTGATACCATGGCACTTAGCAGTAAGAATTTCAAAGCAGCCTCTACACTAAAACTGGTGGACTTACCGCGTGCTAGTAGACCGCACAAAACGACAACACATAAGGTTTGAGCCTCCAAACAAACATAAAAAGAGACTAGATTACAAGAGTGCATCATATACAATTGACCGATATAGGCTAGAAGCAAGAAAAGCAAAGCCTCAAAGCTGTGGAAGCTTTGAAGCAACACAACGGTCAACAGACACAAGGCATAATCTTGTACCTCAAGTGGTGTTAGTGCGATTAGCCAGCATTGGCACAAGAAACGAATATGTGGCAAGTATACGTGGCCGTTTCGCAAAGATAACAAGCCAAACAAAATTAACAACAAAAGACCCAAGCAAAGGTCGAGCTCAATCATAGAATTCCAGAACATTTGATATTAAAATAAGATTAAAAAACTAATTAACGACTAGTGGTACGCAAGACTGGTACTTGACTGAATACGTGATTTGCCGGGGTAGCTGGCAAAACCCACTCTAGTGTAGTAGCAGTACGTGGTACAGTACGAGTAGCCTCTTGGAAAGTAGTAGCCAAGACAAACAAGCTAATTAAGCTAATGCTAGCACCAAAGCTACTTACGGCGTTCCAACCAGCGAAGCAATCGGCGTAATCAAACATACGACGTGGCATACCAGCTAGACCCAAGAAGTGCTGAGGGAAGAAGGTCAAGTTTACACCAATAAACAACAACCAGAAATGAACCATAGCACGACCCTCGTGATAACCCAATCCAGTGATCAAGTTACCCCAGTAATACAAACCGCCGAAAATACCAAATACGGCACCCATACTTAGTACATAGTGGAAGTGGGCAACGACATAGTAGGTATCGTGTACCAAAATGTCAACACCGGCGTTAGCCAATACAACACCAGTTACACCACCGACGGTAAACAAGCAGACGAAACCAACAGCAAACCACATTGGAGCAGTAAACCAAGTACGGCCAGAGTAGATAGTAGCCATCCAGCTAAAGATTTTCATACCGGTTGGTACTGCGATAATCATGGTAGCACTAGTAAAGTAGGCAACGGTATCCAAATCCAAACCTACGGTAAACATGTGATGCAAGTGAACTATTTTTATCTAGCCCACGTGGACTCTATCTTTGTCTACTTAAATATCCAGGTTCAATCGGATTAAGTTCTTGATCTCATCAAGATGTTGAGACCAAGTACGATCCAAGCACCAATTTAAAACACGGTTCCATCGAATAAATCGGACACGCTTGGAGGTTGTTTGGGGGACAAAGGTGCTAAAATAGCGCTGCAATAATTTACAATCTTTACACTCATTACGGTAAGGCGATAAGCATTAGCAGATGCGGGAGATTGAAAAGAAGCCTCGCTCGGCTTTTTCTCCTCAATATAACCCATACCTAGAACAGAACGAATATGGTCAAAATCAAGCTTACTGGTTAGATTAGACTGATCCACGTACCAATAAACACGTACGCGACAGCCCAGTTTGCGTTTACGATCAGTAGTTACTTTAAAACCCAAACTACCGTCAGCATCTGTGAAACCGCACAACCAGGCATTATCCAACCCAACGAAAGTACCGGAGCCTTTATAAGTAATGTTGGTTTTAAACCAACTATTATAATTCTCCAGCCACTCAGTAACAAAACGATCGTTAGTTTTACTTAGAATTAACTTACCGTTAAAGATCACAATTAAAGCTTTAATATTTAGTTTACTGGAAGCTGAGTAAGTATAATACCCATCAGCACCCAAGTAAACTCCACCAAAACCCAACCAATCCTTAATCAAATACAGGATTTTAGGTCTTTTGTCGAATGCGGAAAAACAAACGTTTAGCATTTCGATCGCAAGAAAAACTTCCGTCTCCCTCAGCAAACCCCACAAACCAATCCTCAAACCAAGAAGGATATTTATTATTAGTAGACATCTTGCGTATAGTCTCTGAGGAACTTACAATCCCGAAGGTTCCCACAAAGGAAAAGTGCAATTTCCTGCTGATTGGTCGAATACCTCATCACAGGTATATCCAAAAGACATTTTAACGTTTACAATATCAGATAAATCATAAACGTAGTCTAATGCATAAAGACGTCCCAGCATATAGCAAGATTTGATTACCTGCTCCTCACGAAGCAGGAGGCCCATCATTACAAAAGCCCATACAATGAAACCCAACAAGCTAATGGCGCCCATAGCGCAAATCATACCAGTCAAACCAAATACTGGTTTTTGACTGAAGAAACTAATGATATGGCTAACAATTCCAAAAGCTGGCAAGATCAAAATGTAGACCTCAGGGTGACCAAAGAACCAGAACAAGTGCTGATACAAAATCAAGTCACCAGACTCACAGAAGTAGGCAGTGTTGATGTTACGGTCAGTCAACAGCATTACCAAAGCAGCAGCCAAAACAGGCATAGCCAAAATAGCCAAAATTGCAGTTAGGGTAATTGCCCAAACAAACAATGGAATGTGCAACAATTTCATACCTGGGGCGCGCAAACCAGCTACGGTTACCAACATATTTACAGCTCCCAAGATAGAACTCAAACCATTCAAGTGCAAACTCAAAATAGCCAAGTCTACGCTAGAACCACTGTGTTGTACGCTTAGTGGTGGATAAGCGGTCCATCCAGTACCTGGACCTTGCTCTACCAAAGTAGATAGTAGTAGCATAGCCAAAGCAGGTGGGTTCAACCAGAAACTAATATTGTTTAGGCGTGGGAAGGCCATATCTGGGGCACCAATCAAAATTGGCAAAAGCCAGTTACCAAATCCGCCAAACAAAGCTGGCATTACCATGAACAACAACATGATAATACCGTGACCAGTAATAATTACATTATACAATTGGCCGTTTCCGTCCAACAAGCCACGTCCTGGCAAAGCCAACTCGTAACGAATCAACATACTCAAGCTAGTACCAATCAAGCCACTTACGAAAGCAAGAATCAAGTACAGCAATCCAATATCTTTATGTGAGGTTGTATAAAGCCAACGATACATTAAATATTAAAAAAATATAGTACATTTGTTAATCAAGTGCGCCTTGTTTAAATATCCAGTATCTCCGCCCCTTAGAAATTACTGGGGGCTTGACCTACTGGTCGCGGCCTCCAGCAAGCTGGGCTCGAAGAAACCAACCAATGGTTGGCAAATCAACAAGTAGAAGAACAAGTAAGCAGTGCAGCACTGACCCATGAAAGAAGTAATTGGGGTAATCTCCTGACCACCCAACCAAGTAAGCAATAGTACATCAGCCAAGAAAGTCCAATAGAACCACTCGGTAATAATGCGGAATTTTCCGCCACCCAAACCAATAAATGGCATAGCAAACAAAGAAGCAAATACTAGGCCAATAGCTAGGACACCCATAGCTTTGTTTGGAATAGAGCGCAAAATGGCGTAAACCCACAAGAAGTACCACTCTGGGACAATGTGCTGTGGGGTAGAGTAAGGATTAGCTGGAATCAGATTATCTGGGTGGCCTAGCAAATCAGGATAGAAGAAGACCAAGATACTGAAGACTAGAGCCAAGAACAAAGCACCAAGCATATCTTTAGCACCAAAATAAGTACCAAAAGCCAAAGTGCTGCTTTGACTGTTAATACCCAATGGGTTAGTGCTACCATATTGATGCAAAGCGGCAATGTGGAATACGCTTAGACCAGCCAACACAAAAGGCAAGGTATAGTGGAAACTATAAAAGCGATTTAGGGTAGGGTTGTCTACGCTAAAACCGCCCCACAACCAGTACATAATATGTTTTCCAACTACTGAATGGCAGTAGCCAAACTAGTAATTACAGTAGCGCCCCAGAATGACATTTGACCCCATGGAAGTACGTAACCAATAAAAGCAGTAATAATCATTACTAGCAAAATAACGACTCCAGTAATCCAGACCATCTCACGAGGCTGAGCACCACTTCCGTAATACATTCCACGCAAAATATGCAAGTAGACTACAATAAAGAAAAGACTTGCACCATTAGCATGAGCGTAACGCAAAATCATACCAGATGGTACATCAGTCATCAAATGTTGTACGCTAGCAAAGGCGTAATCAACGTGACCAACATAATGCATAGCTAGTAGAATACCAGTTAGCATCTGACTAACTAGCATCAAGCCGGCCAAAGAACCACCGTTCCATGCATAGTTTAGATTCATGGGAGTAGGATAAGCTACAAGGTGATCATTCATAACACTTAGCAATTGAATTTTATTATGACAACGCATTAGATATAAAACTAACAGGTAGAGATGAGGGCCGAGATCTAAATTAGTGCTGCCTGTTAGATTGTTTAACCTTCCATTAGGAAGGTTGGTCTTGGACTTTGTCCGATCATTAGGAAGGAGACGAGATCAAAGTATTAAATATTGTTTTGAGGGGGTCTTTTTTTCTCCCCATTAGAATGTTACATATTTGTCTCTAAAATAAAATAATAATTTAATATCTAATGTATTTGTTGTCAGTATTCTTTCCTTTGTTGGTGGTTTAATTAATACTACTCCGATTGCCCGATTTTTAGGTCACCGCGGTGGTAGTATTCTTGCCATTACTTGCATGGTTGTTGCATTTATTTCTAGTTGTGTAATTTACTATGAGGTTGTTTTTATGGGCTGTGCTGTTAGTATGGATGTATTTGGTACTTGGTTTTCTGTTGGTTCTTTTGGAGCTGGTTGGACTTTGCAGTTCGACATTTTGACTGCAAACATGTTATTTACTGTAACTGGTGTTAGTATGGCAGTACACATGTACGCTTGTGATTACATGCGCCAAGACCCCCACTTGAATTTATTTTTGGGTTATTTGAGCTTTTTTACCGGATTTATGTGCGTTTTAGTAGCCGCTGATAACTTGCTAGTTATGCTAGTTGGATGGGAGGGTAAAATAAACTATTGCCCTAATGATAATTATTTGACTCAAAGCGTGCTTATAAATAAACGATTCTTTTTTACTAAACGTATTCCCGCTGTAAAACGCCATGGGTTACATACAAGTCTTTTAAGCAAATTTTACTGGGTTTTATGCTTGGTGACGGATGGCTTGAGAAGCATGGCCAGGGCGTTCGCCTTGGCATTTCTTTAACTGAGCGTTTTACTGATGTTGCAAAGTGGTATCTGCTTCTCTTGTATGGTTTAGGCTATACTGATCGCCTAGAGCTAGGAAGCCAGCTTAAACGCAAAAAGGCGAATGCCGCCCCCTACTATCAACTACGAACTTTTTCTTTTGAGAGCTTTATGCCATTCTACAACTTGTGGTATAAATCAGACATCTCAAATAGCACTAAATTTATAAAAATTTTACCCTGCTATGAGTATTTATTCGAGTTGTTAACCCCTCTTGCCTTAGCTATCTGGGTCATGGGGACGGTAGTGGTATGCGCCACGGAAGTTTTAAACTCTGCTCTCATTCTTTTCCAAGGATGAGAACTTGGTACTTTGTAAACTTTTGTTTGACTTGTACGGTATCAAAACCAGCGTTTTACGTGATAAGAACAATACCTTCTACATTTATGTTTGGAAACGTTCTACCCCGGTTTTATACGCTTTAGTGAAGCCTTACTTGCTACCTTCCTGCGAGTATAAGTTTCGCTTTGTAAACTAATTATCAAGTCTCACCTATAATCTACTCTTGAACAAACATTACCACACTTGTGTGGGTGGAATGAGTAGAGTTGACGTAAGTACACCTTTTGAAGGCCGAGAGGGCTGAGCCCACTCGGTCCCCACTATGCATTGGCTTTTGCCAATCATTGGTCTACTTACTCTCAGATTGGTGTGTGACCCCGACGGGGTGTCACATTAATAACAACGGTTATTAAAGGCAATGTCGGCGAAAACGGTTAAAATAAACTTTTCGTTTACAAGACCGTCAGTTGTTTAATGTTCAATTGCTACTGACTGGGTCGCCGATGGGTCCCTGCGACGGGGCTTAATGTACAGTCGAGGCTTTTGATTAGGTTTTTCCAAATCAAAAGCTTGATTGGTGTTTGCTCTTATCTATTGATTGGCTACTGGAGCCATCGACTATCTGCCGTAAAAAGCGCTCAAAAAGCAATCTTGGTTAACCGTATCAGTGACGGTCTATTAATGTGGGGTATCCTATGGGTATGGTACCATCTAGGCAGTCTAGAGTATGACTTGCTAAATGTTTACTCTGCCAGTGGCTTTGTCGGTTTATCTATCTTGATTGGTGCCATGGGAAAATCCGCCCAAATTCTTTTCCACGTTTGGCTAGCTGATGCCATGGAGGGACCAACTCCAGTATCTGCTTTGATTCACGCTGCCACCCTAGTAACTGCCGGTGTCTATCTACTAGTACGCTTGCATATTCACGACGAGATGTTTGTTATTATCGTAGGTAGCTTGACTGCTTTTATGGCCGGTGTATTTGGTGCCACTCAAAGTGATCTAAAACGTGTTATTGCTTATAGTACTTGCAGCCAATTGGGTTACATGATGGTAAGCCTAGGTTTGGGCGAGACTGGTGGAGAGGCTAGTATGGGCCACTTGATGACTCACGCCTCTTTTAAAGCTGCTCTATTTTTGGCTGCTGGTATGGTTATTAGCGGTAATGGCGGTAATCAGCACATTGCTCGTTATGGTGGAAGTGCCCATAGCTCCATGTTCTGCATGCTGACTCTAATGGTTGCTTCTTTGAGCCTAATCGGTTTTCCAGAGTTGAGCGGTTTCTATTCTAAAGAGACTATCTTGAACTTGGCTGTAATCTGTGCCGACCCTGTTGCTGACGTTGCTCACACTTTGCTACTATTAACTGCCTTGCTAACTAGTGCTTATACCACCAAATTGTTCTACCAATGCTTTATCGTCGACTTCTCTGGTTCTAGTGTAACTCCAGTACGCACCGTGTTGCCTATTTTGGCTATGTGCATTCTGCTATTGGATATTATGCTTAAAGTCTGGGTTGGTACCAATCTACTATCTGGTATGTTGTTCTTCATTCCATGGGGCGTTAAAACCTTGCCTTTTGGATTAATGCTAGCTGGTATTTTACAGCTACCGCTGCTGTTGGTTCTCAGCGCTTTACCTTAATCCGTTTCTGTGGTTCTCGCTGGGGTTTTGATCAATTGTTTGCACGTAGCCCTGTAAATCCAATTTTGGACTGGGGTCGCGTAACTTGGATGGTAGGCGATCGCGGTTTATTGAGCGTAGGTGACTTGCGTTCTCATTAATAACGGTCTTAAAGACTTTTTTTTATAAAACATGTTTATTACTCTATTTCTTTTGGCTTTCGCCGTTAGTCTTTGTTTTATTCCAGAGCGCCAAGCTTATCTTGTACGTGTCTGGGCTTTTGTAGCTACTATTCTACCTCTTTGGGTTGTAACTTGGATGTGGTGGAAATATGATGCTAGTGGACATGGTCTACAAATGTTGATTATCCTAGGTCGTAGCCATCTAGCCTTTGGAATTGATGGTGTTGCCTTGAGTCTAATGTTACTAACTACCGCCCTATTCCCAATCTGTATGATGCTTCTACGTACTGTTGCTGGTTTTATGACCTTTGTATTGTTGGAGGTTTTGGTCCTGGGTGCTTTGTGTGTTCTAGACTTGCTGGGATTCTATATTTTGTTTGAGGCTAGCCTAATTTTGCTTTTCCTGCTAATTGGTCGTGCTCCATACGGTAGCCTAGAGGCTGCTTATAAAATCGTATTGTACACAATGGCTGGTTCCTTGGTTTTGCTACCAACTTTGTTTATGATCTATTCAGAGTGTGGCACTACTAACGTTTTGTATATGACTTGTGCAAGTAACCACCAAACTGTACTGGGGTGGGGTTTGCTGGCTGTACTAGCTGTCAAAATTCCATTGATGCCGGTACATCTATGGTTGCCAGAGGCTCACGTAGCCGCACCAACTGCTGGTAGTGTACTACTAGCCGGTGTTCTACTAAAATTGGGAGGTATTGGTTTCCTACGTTTTATGCTACCTGTTGTCCCTGAGTTCTGCGTTTTAGTATTCCCGTTGATTTCAACTTTGTGCCTTGTCTCTTTCTTGTTTAGTACCTTAAGCACTCTTCGCCAAATCGACCTAAAGAAAATTGTAGCTTACTCTAGTATCGCACACATGTCTATGGTGACCCTAGCCATTTTCAGTCAAAGCGAGTTCTCTGCCTATAGCTCTAGTTTCTTGATGATTGCTCACGGCCTAGTTTCTCCTGCATTGTTTTTGATTGTAGGAATTCTATACGACCGCGCTCACACCAAATTTATTTTGTACTTTAGTGGACTGGGCGCCAGTATGCCTATTGGAAGCACCCTGTTCTTCTTGTTTACTTTGGGTAACCTTGCATTCCCTCTTTTCCCAAACTTTATTGCAGAGATGTTGTGTCTTGTCTCTATGTTTGCCGTTCACGAGTTGCTAGCTTACGTTTTCTGTGTTTGCCAAGTTCTAGGTGCCGCTTATGGATTCTGGGCCTTTAACCGTGTTGTACACGGAGTTGCTCGAGGCCCAGCCGATGTAACCCGTACTGAGTTACACACTGTCCTACCTTTGCTAATTGGTACTGTATGGCTAGGTGTAAAACCAATGGCTTAATTTTATTTTATTATTGTTATATAAAAGAAACAATGAATAGAGGGGAAGCCTAACCCCCTGGATTTTGGCTCTCCTGGTCTTTCTTATTTTAAACCACGTTATATTTTATTATATAAGACAAACATTGGTTTTTCTAATGGGAAAGTATATTTTTGTTTTATATCAATTTTATAAATACAAATAAATATATAACTTTTTTTTAAAACCAATTTTAATCTAATCCTAATGGGTAAACATTTAATATAACAGGTAATCCCGATCATCGGACAAAAGCTACGCTAGGGATAACAGGCTAATACGCCCTTAGAGTACCCATCGATGGGCGTGTTTGGCACCTCGATGTTGGATCATCGCGTCCTGTGGCTGAAGGAGGTCATAAGGGTTGGACTGTTCGTCCATTAAAGCGGTACGTGATCTGAGTTCAGAACGTCGTGAGACAGTTCGGTTTCTATCTTTGTTAGCGTTTGGCAGAAACACAAGCATTGTATGCTAAAACGTAAGCCAAAGCAAGACCAGCCGCCGGCAGCGCGTACGAAAGGACCAGACTGCTATGAACCTCTGGTGCACTAGTTGTCTGTATAACGGCATAGCTAGATAGCTAAGTTCAACAAGGCTTTATTGCTTTTATTTAATCAAAACGAATGAACCTGGCGCACTCGCTTGGGAACTTTTATATTTTTAGTTTGAGAACCCCGGCCAAGCACGTGCCAGCAGCCGCGGTAAAACGTGCGGGGTCAGCTTAAAGCGTCTTGACTAGGCAAAAAGAGCGTCTGAGCGTAGTGGTGAATATCGTAAACGTAGGGTATTACTCGGAGTATCGGTCAAATGATAATATACCGGGTGGAAAGCCGAAGGCGAAGGCCCCTACTTGGCGATCACTGAAGTTTCAACGCGGAAGTTTGGGTAGCGAACCGGATTAGAGACCCGCAGTAGTCCCTCCCGTCAATACATTATGGCAATAACCATAACGCCTGGTGATACGGTGGCAACACTTTAAATCAAAGCAATTGGCAGTTATAGAGATGCGCGGTGGAACGTGCTGTTTAATTGGATGATACGCCAAGAATCTTACCACTTTTTATATATCAAAGATCTCGGTCCCAAAATACAGGGGCTGAGATTGAAGGGGGCGGGGCCTCATCGAAGACACGTAGCTTAGTGGCCTAAAGCACTGGTCTCATAAGCCAGCCATCGCAAGTTCGAATCTCGCCGTGTCTATTTTTATATTTTATGCCGGTAGCGAAAGCAAATGGCAATGTATCGAATACACACAATCAGACATCTGGTGCGAAGATCTGATGTCCAAAGGAGAACAGTCCAGAGGTGGGGCTAAGGTTCCAAAGTATTATTACATAACAATAGGCGTCGCATGGTTGGAACGTTCGCGCTTAGGTATGAGAAATTCTTGTACCCTAGCCACGTTAGTCTGAACGATCACTACAAATCATCATGGCCCGTGTAAAGTGGGCGACTAGGCGCGTTACATTGGACTAAGACAAAATGATACAAAAAAGTCCGAATTTTTGGATTGTGCTTGCATTAAGGGAGACCCGGTTTTTAGAACCGGTTCATTTGCACCAAAATGCCACGCTGAAAATGCTCACATGAAAAAGGAATCGCGAGTAATCGTAGATCATCTACGCTACGGTGAAGGTAAACTCTATAGTGTACACATTGCCCGTCACCGCGTGCGATAGTATTGTACACGAAGAAACTTCGGCCACACGATTGTTACAGCCGAGGAACGAATGCGTGATACTAGAGCGCGCGAAAGTCGTAACAAGGTTGGGGTTGTGGAAGCAGCTCCAGAGTCAATTTTATATTTAAAGGGCAAGTGACTGATAGTGCACAGAGTACAGTGATGGAACCAATGAAACTGGTAAAAAATTTTGAATAAAAAAGGCGGCATCCATTTTTAAATAGGTATGATCGCACAGAAACAATCCAGGGGATTTGTATGCACTGCCCTCTAATTTCGTATTATACCAACATCTCGGCCCTTCCTAATGGGAGGGGGCCTCTTTTATTAGATAATCAGCAATACTTTTGCGTACCTTTTGCAGTATGGGTCAGCGAGTCAATTTACATGAGTTAAGCCTTGCGCTTACTGAGATTTTTATATAAAAAAATAAACAGGACGAGGCTCTCTTCCCACTCCGTGGGAGCGGGCCGCACTAGGGGGATTGGGATACCAACCCTCCTTGGATCAAAGTTCGTTTGATGCCAGGGGCCTCTATCAAGCTTTGCTTGATAGAGGCTTCCTTGGAGGCTCTCTTTCATTTTTACATATAAAGCCATAAAATGGTGAACCCCTTCATACGTCTAAAATATACTTGTTTGGTTTAATAAACCTCACGTTGTCTTTTTATTATTATACCCTTTCCCCCTTTTTACTAATGGAGGTTTTTTTAGGTGGATACCCCTTTTTTACAAAATTTCTTTTTTCTCCTCTTACCCTAAACATATTGAGCATTCGTATTCCATTTAACTACTCTAACTTCTACTTTTCTAAATTAAAATAAGATTTTAATTATAGGTAAAACAGTCCTGTCTCTTTCCCCTGTCACTTACATTATAATCTTGATCTCGGCCCCACGAGATGAAGTCATTTTAAATATAAACTTTTGCACTTTCTGTTTTCACCCTAAGACCCTAACGGCACTTTTGGTGTAACGACCCAAAATAAGGGCAAATTAGAATCATTTTTACTCTATTCAACCTAAGATCATCACTTTAGGCCGTTTTTCCTCCTTTACCTCGTTTTTACCTTTTTATTTTCTTTATTCCTTCCCAACCAAATATAGGCTTCTTAAACGGTTTTCGATTAAAAACAACGCGGTTTATCGTTACCCGCGCCTCGTACTCAAAAAATTAGCGGGTTTTACTTACCTAAAAACAAAGTTTTAATAGAGGACTTTTTCCACTATAGCACTCTAAAACGCGTTTTTATCTTTTTGCACCAATTTAGGCATTTTGCTCCCCTTTACACTTAACGCTACTAGGAATGAAGCGGACCTCGCGAATTCCAGCCTAACTTTGCCGCCCTCCCCGGACCCCCATCTCCCCACCGCCCAGCCCGGAGCCCCCATCGCCCCAGCCCCCATCTCCCTCCCTCCCTCTCCTGCCCCCCTGAGCCCAGGGCCGCCCAGCCCGCGGCCCCCGTCTCCTCCCCCTCCCCATCCACCCTCGCCACGCCCCTCCATCCCTCCGCCTCTCCCTCCCTCCTGCCTCCCCCGCCTCCCAGCCCCCTCTAGCCCCATCTCCCTCCCCAAACACCCCCGGTACCGCCCTCCCCACCTGCCCCTCCCCGACCCCCGACGCCCCCTCCCCGAGGCCCCCATCACGACCCCCGAACCCTAGGCCCCGCCCCCGGCCCATCACCCTCCCCTCCATCTCCACCACCTCCCCCTCCCTTCCTCTCAACCCTCAACATACCCCAGGAGCTCATCAGTCAGGAAGACCCCTCAGCAGGTGGGTCGTGATAGAACGGGCCCGCACAAGGGTGTCTCCTCCCCGAACCATGTGTCTCCATGTGTCTCCAAGCCGTCCCAGCACCCAGCCATTCAACACCAGCGCCCCCCCGCCTGTGCTCCCGCGTTTTCCCTTGGCGGCAGTTGCTTGTAGGAGCAGACAGGATCCCAGGCAGAGTCGTTGAATGTAGACTTCGCTGTACATGTGCATGCGACGAGGCACTATAGGCGTAAAACTGTAACGTTGTCCGCCTATGCATCAGCAACCCCAGACACGCGCTTTTCTTTTCTGCCGTCAGTCAACCAGCTGGCCTTTGCCCCTGCCCCTCCCCGCAGTGCTATACGTCAGTCACAGCGTGCAGCTCCCCGAGTCCCCCAACACCGCCCAGCCGCCGGCCTCCCCCGAGGAGCTCCGGAACCTCTTCCCCGACGCAACCAACGTAACCGTTACCGACCGCCTGGTCAACTTCCCCATGGGCATGGTGCGCATCTCCATCTCGGCCGGTGCCGGCTCCGGAACCGGTTCCGGAGCGGGCTCTGGGTCCGGCTCGGGCACTGGGGACAACGGCTCAGGCACGGG
Source organism: Chlamydomonas sp. KOR1 (assembly GCA_036984285.1). Classification (NCBI taxonomy): domain Eukaryota; kingdom Viridiplantae; phylum Chlorophyta; class Chlorophyceae; order Chlamydomonadales; family Chlamydomonadaceae; genus Chlamydomonas; species Chlamydomonas sp. KOR1. The sequence goes on along the minus strand of BQMZ01000055.1, from coordinate 209,727 downwards.
CGCTGGCGGGGATACGGGCGCGGGCGACAGCGTGGGCGTCAAGGACAAGCTGTGCAGGTCAGATGCGTTTGTGCAGGCGCTCATGCAGCAGCTGGCCAGCAAGCTGGGGCTTGACTTGGGCCAGGTGGAGCAGGTCAGCTGTACGGACGCCAGCGGCGGCAGCAGCGGCGGCAGCGATGGTGCTCCTGCTGTCGCTTTGGACCGCAGGCGGCGGCTGCAGAGTGCTGGCGGCGGTGATGCGGCGTCGTACGACGAGAATACGGCTGTGGAGTACGGCAGGCACGGGCGGGCGGTGATGCAGCTGGGGGTTGTTCCTTCGGCTCCTCCGCCACCGCCTGCACCGGTGGCTGACATCTGCAACGACCCGACCTCCAACTTGGAGCTGCAGCTGCGTCTGCCAGCGGACGCAAACGTGACGCAGTACAAGCAGCTGATCCAGCAAACCGTACGGGAACTGAGCGCCAACTCCTCCGAGGTGGTGTTCTGCCCGCCGCCGCTGGAGGATTTCCGTACGTCCACCGCCTTGAACGTGACGTACGCCGTACCGCTGAGTACCGAGGGCGCGAATGTGTACGGCTCGCAGTGCGGCGTTGACACTGGGGGAGTCCCCAGCGGCGCCGGCGGCGGCGGTACGGCAGCGGCAGGCGTCATCAACGGAGTGCAGGTCCTGTGTGCTGTGACGGCTGTGACGCAGGCGGGCGGGGTACCGCCGCCAGCACCAGACGGTACGGCCGGGGCCTTGGCGGCGGCGGCGGCGGCGGCAGGAACATGATGGTGGTCCTGGTGACGGTGGCCGTGTCTGTGGGCGGCTGCGTGCTGCTCATGTGCATGCTGGTGCTGCTGGTGCTGCTGGTGACGAAGAGGCGGCGGGAGGAGGAGGAGCGGCGGGAGGAGGAGGAGCGGCGCCGGCAGGTGGGCTGGGTATTGTGGATGCGGTGCGGGACGTAGGCAAAATGTGCCTTAAAAAGTCACAAGCAAGCAGGAATAAAAGCAGGTTGACAGGGTTCGGCAGGCAGGTGTCGGGGTGCAGATCGGCTGTGGAGATCGCGGGCACCTGCGCTGCAACGCTGATATGCTAACCTGAATAGTGGGCTGGGTGGTGTGGGCAGCGAGGGCTCGGGCAAGCACCGGGAGCATGAGCGCCAACAGCCGGGTATCGCACAATGGGGCTCTTCCCTGGGGCCTCTGGCACGGGCATGAGTGCCTCTGCTCGTCAAGTACTGTACCGGTAGTCTGGTATACCCTCCAATCTCATGCTTGCCTTACCCGGCGTGTTCCCGAATCGCAACCCCCAACGCAGCTCGCCGCCTTCAAGGCCGCCGCTGGTGGAGAGCCCTGGAACGCCATGCACCCGGCCGCCGCGCCTGCCGGAGGCGCCGGCGTGCACGCGGCCTTCACCTCACCTGCTTTCGCTGCCGCCAACTTCCCTACCGAAGGCAACCAGTTCGCCGCAGTGCCCAGCCGTCCGGTCAGCTTGAGCGGAGTGCACCTGCACGAGGCGCCCGCGCGATGGACCCGCAGCAGCTTCCCCCCGGGCAACGCCGCAGCAGCTTCAGCTTCACGGCCATTCGCCAGCGCCACCAACATACATGACAGCGGTCATAACCACACGGATGATGGCGACTTGCACCCCGACCCGCCCGCGGGATTCCGAACCTGGGCACTGGCCGGCAGCCGCAGCCACGGCCCCACTCGCGCCGCCGCCGCAGCTGCCGTCTCGCCCTCTCACAACTCCAGCAGCGGCGGCATAGGCCGCTGGGGCCTTTCCGGCGCACGCAAGCATGAGGTTGACCCCGAACGGGCCCCACACCCCTACCCGCCCGGCGCAGGGGAGCCTCCCCTGCCTGCGTCCGGCGGCAGCTGGCAGCAGCTGAGGTCTCCCCTGCAGCGCGCAGACAGCTGGGCCTCCCCCCGGCAGAGCCTTAACGGAGCGCCGCAGGTGGCGGCACCCACTCCCGCCGCCGCCGCCAACAAGACCAACAGCAGTAACAACCTTGGAGGCTACTCTGGCGCCTCCACGGCGCCGCCAATGGTTGCAGGTGGCGCGTCCCGGCGTTGGCGCCTTAGCCGCCTGGGTAAGCAGGTGCAGCCGACCCTGACGCCGCCGCCACCAACGCAGCAGCAGCAACACTACCAGGAGCAGGAGCAGCAGCGTCAGCAGCGGGCTACCGGTGGGCGCATATCCCCTGTGAACGGACAGTCCGCAGCGGCCCTGCGCAGCGGCACGGGAGGCAACTACAGCGACAACGGTGACAACGACGCGTTGCAGATGCACTCGGCCGGCGCCTCGGATGAGGAGCATGAGGACGGGTCGGAGCGCGGCACTGGCCTCAGCAGCGGCAGCAGGAGCACCGGGGCGCTCGGGGGGTACCCGGCGGCCGCGGCGATGGCGGGACACCTGGCGCCGCGGGGCGTGCTGATGCGGGAGCAGGGGAGCAGCCCCCTGCAGTCTGCGGAAGGGCTGGTAAGTGCTGCGCGGCGCTCTGGCGTGGTTGTGGACGATCGTCTCTCGGGATGTCTTGATTGCATTGGTATCTCGTAGCTGTGCTGGCATGTGAGATCCGGGCCGGGTGCCTGCTGGGTGCACCGCGTGCGCTATGCAGCAAAGTGCGGTTGCAGCAACCGTGGCCCGTGCCTGTCTCCCGTGCTCCGGTTACATACTTACATTGTTCGTGCCCAAGGTCATGTACGTGCTTCCATCCGCCCTGCCTTAGCTTCCACGACAGCGCGCGCTGATGTTGTCTCGCCTATATAGCCTCATACGGTACCTTGCCTTGACCCTGCCCCTCAGCAGAACGCGAGCACCGACACGGCGCCAGCGATCCGTGCGCTCCGCAAGCCCGGCCGCATCCCTGTGAAGCGCCCCACGCTCTCCGGTGTGCCCCTGGCCACGCCAACCGCAACCGTCGTCGCCGGCGCGCTGCCGCAAGGCCCCCGCCACCAGTCCATGACCACCCTCGGTGCAACAGCGCCAACCACCGCAACCGCCAACCGTGCAGCTCGCTCGCCAGCAAGCCGGCCGCGTGTCACACTCGCCGGGAACGTGGTGTCTGCGGTGTCGGGGAATATCGCCAGCGCTGCCGGACCCATGGGTCTGTACGGCGGCCCCAACAGTCCCCTGGTTCGGCGGGCTGCGACCGTTACGGACATGGGCCGTACGGGCACGGGCGGCACGGGAGGAGGCAATAGCGCCTTGGACGATCTGAGGGCATACGAGCGCTCTTTGCCAGGATCACCGCGCAGGGCGTCGTTACTAATACCCGACAACGCTTTCGGGCCACCTGCTGAGGGCAGGGGTTAAGGGGTGCTTCACTGTTTCAGTAGGGTGCTGGTTGGCAGTCGAGCTTCAGGTTGGGTGGGACTGCACGTCGTTGTGGCTCAGAGCATGAATGAAATGGATCAGCGCATGAACGTGGTGGGGCAGACCATGAACATGATGGTGCAGAGCGTGAAGGTTTTGGGGACGGATGCCGTGATGGCATCGAGAATTGCGGTTGTGCGGGGCGGGGCCATGTGGCCTGGCAATGGGCACGTGGGCTGCCTGAACGACTGGTACGGCCTCCGTCTCAACAACAACGCTTGTGGGTTTCAGGTGCCATGCAGAAACACGGGATGCCGTATGGCAAGGGTACTGAACGTTGTGCACTACCGGTTCTTATATGGCGAGGACCAGGATTCGGTGTACTTTGCATGGCTTTCTTGCGATGCTTTGTCTCATGGCATACGTGACATTGCACAGATTGCAAGCGGGGAAAGACCGAACCTGGATGGCAGCTGCCCCTCAGGGAGCAGACTCACCGAACGCAGACGGACACGTGCTTGTGTGCGCGGCAAAGCAGCAGTGTCTGCGGGAGAGGATGGGGTGGTGTTGGTGTGTGCATTTTTCCGCGGATTGGGCATTGCGGGGCGACGTGCCATGGCTGCAGTGCAAAGGGGGAGCATTTTGGGGCAGAGCGCGGCCGCATACCCTTTTGTGTACTTGCGTGTGCATGTTGATTCGAGTTTGGTTGACTCCGTACTGCTGCAATTCATGGACAACAGCTCCCGTGCTGCGTACGGCATTGCTACAATAGCTCACTGCAAGTCACAGGTATGAGCCTCGATGTGACCGAGTGGACGTGCAACTTCTGCGTGTACGATATTGTATGTGCCGAATGGCCGTACGGCCCTGTCAACTGCGACTGCAAAATCATGCACTCAAGTGCACCCTAGATCATAACTTACCTTTCTTATTGATACACTAATGCGTGGGTGCTCTACAAGCACCGGAGCTGCCGGTTCTTTGCAAATCCTCTTTGCCTTCTAGCTACGGCGTGTGATGTCTCGACGTGGGAAAGTCAATACGTAGGCGCTGCACAAGCGGCCGGTGCAAGCCGGTCCCACGGCCGTACAAGGAGACCTATCAACACTGCTGCTAGCTTTCATCTTTCTTTACCGCATTTCCTCGCTGGTGCTTGCGTGGTGCAGTGTGATGTGTAATGGATGTGATCCAGGTGCTGTCCCAGATGGCGTGTGAGGCTGTGAGCACTGCCCCATGACCTGTGAACGTTTTCGTTCCGTAAAACCTTAAACTCTTTTCGTTCCATCTTTTCGTTCCATCAAACTTTGCTGCTTTGTCAAACTTATTCTGAAAGACGATTGTTGCTTCAGCTTTGGGCCATGAGGGCACCTGTGCGCATGGCTCCATCATGAATGAGAACTGAGAACGGAGGCGGACGGTCCGTCTGTGTGCTGTGCCCCACATAAAAACCTTTCAGTTGTCATGAAACACACTGTAAGCCCGCCTGTAATTCCAAGAGCCTTGCAAGCGGTATTACCGACAGCATCTGACGGGTCAGAAGGAGCCATCCGCAGACCCAGGGCCTTTGCTGCCAGGGGAGATCCCCTGTTTGCTGCCATCCTGCACACGTGGGCGGACACGGTACACGCAGGGGGCGGGGGGCATGCCCGCTTTTCATGCTCATGGATAGGCACCTGATTGGAGCTCTTCTGTATTGTTCGGTGGAGGTGCAGCTGGTCTACAGACGTGCAGGGGCGCAGAAGCATGGGATCTGGGGGCCGGGGAAGCTTTTCAGCTGCCGAGTGCCTTCCGTTAGCCCCCATGCACAGACAAGCCCTAAACCTCCAGTACATATTGTCTTAGATTACAGCTTATACATGTGCAATACCGTACCGTTGCTTGCGCCGGAAGACGCACTCTGTTGCAGTTGGGACGACTGAAAGGAGTTCGCGGCGGTGGGCCACGGCTGCCCAACGCCCTACGTTACTAGCAGCTATCGCACACTCCTGTAATCTAGGTTTCAGGGGCCGCAGCACAACTGGTGCTCATGCAATGATGCAAAAGCTGCCAGGTGCCCACCACCGAGACAGTTATGAGTTGTACGCCAGACTTCGAGCGCAACTGCGCAAGTCGCGTCAGGGACACGGCGCCTTTACACATGAACACAGTTCAGTTTCTAGATAACACGCCAATGACATACATGCCACCATAGCTACCAAAGGTAGTTCACCGTCCTCTTGACCGATGAGCTCCGCCACTGTGGCAAACCCTCCCCCGCCTTGTGAATTTCCACTTTTCCGAAGTAAATTTCTATCTACTTCCAATTGGGGTGGCCCGACACCAGCAGCAGCGCGCGGCGGGGGCATGAACCCGCAGGAGCGGGTAGCACACAAGATTGACTCTCCTTCCTCCGCACCAACACCAGCTACTGCAGCAACGCCAACCCTGACTCGTCCTAACCTTCGGTCGTTGGACCTTCGGGCTCTGCCCAGGGACGACGATGGGCCTCCCAGCGAGACGCAGCTTCGCAGACAGAAATACTTGTACTTCGAGAAGCACTGCTCGGAGGTCTCACCAGGGCTATTCTTGTCAGGCGACTACGTAGCCAAGAACCGGGAGACCTTGGCAGTGAATGGCGTCACGCACGTCCTCAACTGCGTTGGGTTTATTTGCAAGGAGTACTTCAAGGACGAGCTAACGTATAAAACATTATATCTGCAAGGTCTGTCGGCCGTAGCTCGGGTATGAGCCATGAGGCACTCGCGGGGTGGCGCTTGCCAAGAAGGAGACAGTGCTCGGGGACAACGAATTTGAAAAAATGCGCGAGCTACTCCGAGTGTGGGGAGTGGGCACGGCTCTCGCATCCGTCTCAACACAGCATACCCTGAGTCAAGGGACCCTTGACCGGCGTGACCTCCACGTGCACCGCTCAAGGCCATAGATAGCGCCATGGCTCAATTGCCGACGTCATGCACACCTCACCTCACGACTCTTATGCACCTGCAGCATACGCAGTCTGCGCCCATTCCTTCCCACCACCATCACCACCAAGCAACAGCCCAACTGCGCAACGGGGCAACACCGCTCTCCCGCCACCACCCACCCCGCAGCGCCCCCGCCTCCACCCTCCTCACCCATTGCCGCTGCTCCCTCACTCGTCTTATCCCCTCCTCAGACACCCCCGCTGAGGACATTGCCTGCGTGCTGTACGACAGCCTGGACTACATTGACACGGCGCTGTCGTCCGGGGGCCGCGTGCTGGTGCACTGCAGCCAGGGCGTGTCGCGCAGCGCCACTCTGGCCATCGCCTACATCATGTGGCGGAGCAGGAAGCCGTACGAGGAGGTGCGTGCACACCGGGGCATGCACCAGCAGGGCGGTGCTGGGGTGCAGGAGGAAGCAGAAGAGGAAGCGTCCTTGCATGCCGTTTGACGGCTGGTGCCTACCATTGGCTTGACAGTCCTCGGGTGTCACTGTTGATGCAACGGGTTGGGGGCCGGTGGGGTGACCGTTGGCTGGTAGCGGTTGCCGCGAAACGCCATGCTGTTTGGGGCATGGCCGGTTTCGTGCAGGGGGTTGATTGAACGTCACCATGCAGACCGTGCACAGCTGGGGAGAGGCACCTTGCATGGGGGCCACCTGCATCCCCACCTCCACCAGCATACCTTGCCCCACGGGCCGTTCTTTGCTCTGCTGCCTATACCTCCATTCGGTCTACCTTCAGGTGTTTGCGACCGTCAAGTCCATCCGTGGCGTGGCCAACCCCAACATCGGCTTTACCTGCCAGCTGCTGCAGTGGCAGAAGCGTGTGGCCACCAGCCACGCCCGACTGCGCATGTACCGCATCGCCTCGCACTGCTCGTACGCGCCGGGATATCTGGTGGGTGCGCGGGCGAAGCATCCTGCATCCCGCTGCTGCGATACCAATATGGTCGGACAAACCGGAAGCGCGGGGTTGTACCCACATGCTGTGCTGCCAGTCCTAAAGACATGCCACCACACCGTCAAGTCGGGCCCTCTCTCCACCTGTTGTGGCCCACTGACGATGCGTGCCGCCTCTCCACGGCTGCAGGTGCCCAAGCTGATCACGCCGCCGCGACAGTTCCCGCACAACACGCACCGTGACCTGGACCCGCGCGGCGCCTTCGTGATGTCCACCCCGGGGGGGCCCACCTACGTGTGGCGGGGAGAGGCCTGCCCGGAGCCATACGCGGAGGCGGCGCGGCGAGCGGCGGCGCAGTTGCGCAAGTTCGAGGGTGCGGGGCCGATTGTGGAGGCGAGGCAAGGTAGGGCATTGGCCTGGGTGGCAGGGATAGGGAAGGCATTACCGGGGCCGTGGAAACATGCGTCGAGGTGCGGGTGTGTACGGCATAAAGCGCGCAAGGCATGCAGGAGAGGGCTCGGGGGAAGGCGCGAGCGTCGCGATGGTGGCGAGTGGAGGAGGAAGCACATGGTTGGGTCACAGCATGGTGTGTTGGCGGTTAGGGTAAGCGGTCCGGGTTGCGAAAGGGATGATAAAAGCGCATCGGGGCAGGCTGCTGGGGCAGTCATGGGGCCCGGCGCAAGGCTGGCTTAGTGGGCTGGGCATCTGGGCGTGCAGAGGGTTCAGGCAGGGACACGCCCCGGCCGCGGCAGGGCGCTGAGCTGGGCTGAGGGGCTTGGTCCTCTGCAAAGCGCATACCAGGGGCTGGGGCTACGCGTACAGCGCGAGGAAACCGTGTGAGGGGGCTGGGGCGCATGGGACGGGGCGTTTCCTGCACCCAAATCTCGCAGAACCACAGTCCGCATGCGCTCAAACCCAAACCGGACTGCGTCGGCTTACCTACAAATCGTCACCTTTGCCCCACCGCAGGCCAGGAGCCGCCTGAGCTGCTGGCGCTGCTGGACCCCCCGCCCCTGGACCCGGAGGCCGCCCGCATCAACGCCAAGCGGTCCTCCATCACAGGGGAGATCCTCCTGCCCAGCGGGGGCATGACGGGCGGGGGCGCGCCGCTGACGGAGCCGGGGCAGCAGCAGCAGCAGCTGGGGGAAGGGTCCGGGGAACAGCAGGAAGGGCAGCAAGCATTGCCAGCCAGCAGCAGCAACGACATGGACGTGGACGTACCGGAGCTGCCGCGGCTAAACGTCCTTACTTCCGGGGGGCTGGGGCTGCGGCTAGGGCTGGGCGGGTGGGCTAGCAGTCGGAGCAGCATGGAGCTGTCCACACCCACCGTGGGGCGGGGGCTGGGGGCGGGGGGAAGCGGGGTGGATTGGAGCCCGGCGGGAACGGGGGCTGTGCAGCGGTGGGTGCCGCAGGAGGTGGACGAGTACAGCGAGGACTACTCGCTCTTCTGGCACCACCAGCACCAGCTACAGGGAGCGGGGAGCGGCGGCGGCATGGTGGGCGCGGTGCCGTACGACCCAATGGTCTCAGGCATACGGGCGTCGTACGACACGGCGGCAGGTAGGGGGGTGCAGGTGGTGGTGGCCGGGTTAACTCTTGAGCAGCGGGTGTAGCAGGTGGACAGGAAGGGTAGGTGGGAGGGTGGCGGGGCGCACGCGAGCCGAGCAGCTACGGGTTGCTCAACAAGCCTGGTCGGCCTGACCCGTCGCCGTGCCCTTGCACCCTCCCACTCTGGTGGCCAAACTGCTGAACGAAACCGAGCCTGCTGTTCCTACCCACCTTGGCACCGTTGCTACCCTGGACCGTCAGCCTCCCGACCCAGCACTTACCCCTGCCTTCCCGTTGCTGTCCCCAGGGCCCAACAGCTTGTTGGGGCCCGGCGCCAGCGGTGCTGCTGGGGGCGGTGTCGTGGTGCCCTCGCTGGCCTCGATGCCCTCCCTGTCGGACCCGGTGGCGCACCTGTCCGCGGCGGGGGCCCTGGGGCTGCTGGCGGGGCCCGGGGGCAGGCCGGAGAGCCCCGCCACCAAGGATGGCCGGGGGCACAAGAAGTACCGCAGGTGGGGCACGCGGGACGTGCAGGGTGGGGAACAAAGCGTTGAGGGTCTTGCTCTGCACGTCCACGCAAGGATAGCAGTAGGCACGCCTGGGATCCTTGCGAAAATGGACTCGGAGCAGGTCCAGGAACGGGTATGCGTGGACCACCACGCGCAACGCACGGCACCCTCCTGCCTTACCTCACCAACCTGGGCGCCTTACAGCTCATTGCACAGCCCCTGCTCCCCCAGCCATCGCGCACGAGTAGAGTGAGCCTGTCCTTTCCTCTTCCCCCCGTGCTTTCGTTCCCCCTAGCAGGGCGGACTCGGAGCGGCCCAAGCTGGGCTACTGGACTGCCGCCTGCTCCGACGGCATCGGCCCGGAGCTGGCCCGCACGCACAATGTGTCCTCGCTGCACGAGTCTGTGGACGAGGACCTCATGGGCATGTCCCCGCACGTGGCAGCAGGCGCGGCGCAGTTCGTGGCGGCGGCCAGCGGCGGCGCCGTCACCGCCAGCGGGTATGAGATGCCCGAGGGGCTGGGGAGCGGTGGCGCGGGGTCAGGGACGGGGCCGGGGGCGGGCGCGGCGTCGGGTTCGTCAAACGGGCCGTTGGAGTGGAGGGCCACAGCGCCCATGTGAGGGCGGCTGGGGTGGGAGGGGGAATGGGTTCGGCGGGGATAGGGCGACGGTGGCAGGGCAGGGGTGCGGGCAACCCCGGAGCGCAAAGGCAGGGTTGTGCGTGTGGTGCTGGCTGTGTTGGATGGGTGGTGTTGGCGCAGTTGCGGTGTGGTACATGGGAGCTTGCTGCTGCTGCCTTCTGCCGGCACTTAGCCCTGGGACCGCATGCACGTACAGCACGGCACACGGCACCGCGCACACGACATACCATGGCTAGGCCCATGTGGTTTGCTGCGGCACGCATTGTACATAGGACTAGGAGACTCTTGAGACTGCGCGCGGGAACGGCAGATAACGAGCGTGCGCCCGGGGCGTGCACAAAGGGCGGCTCTGTGATACTGTGGGTACGTAGGCGCGCGGTTTGTGACATGCGCCTTGGCCCGCAGCCTTTTCACTTCTTGTTGAGCAGCTTTTTGGCTGCCCCTTCCTTGACGTGTGCATCTGAAGGGTGGACACGCTCTGCTCCGCGCGGGTCAGGGGTGGGCTGGGCAGCGCTGGCGTTGGCGTCGGGCGTGCGGTGGTGGTGGTTGTGTGGATGGCAGCTGGATTTTATGGTGCGGCAGGGCGCAAGGGTCCACATCTTGACTGGTGGCCTCCATGGCTTGCAGTGCCTATGCTGGTAGGCGTGCGCACCACGCAAATGGGTACCATGCCAGGTATGGTACACCACTAGCACCTTAGGCCATCCGTGTGGGTCAAGGCTCAACAGCACATGCCGTTGGTGCCTTGCCTGGCGCGCAGACTGCAGCATGTGTCTGCCAATCTTTTCTCTACATGGACGTTTTATCTTTGTGGGCTTATGTGAAGCGCTGCCATGCGCGCCTTTACTGACTTGTTGGTGACTCTCTCTGGTGTTGACTTTGACCATGGTCGTAACGGCAACAGGTTTGTCGGCACATGCCGTAGCACTTGGGTGCATGCTGGCAAGGACAAGGACGCTGTTGCTGTCGGTAGTTGGAAGGTAACTGGAGGGTCGACATCGTGGGCTGACTACCTGCTGCGGATTTGCTTTTTAGCCAAGTTTGACTCGGCTGCAGTTCCTGATAGCTGCCTCAGCCAGGGGCGCTTAAATGCTCCGAGGTCTGTACATGTAGATTGCAGGGCAACAGGGTCTGTCTAGATGCTGCGGCTACGACACAAGGGCTGGGCAAGGATGGCCAACGGTAGCCTCTGCCATGGACGAGGATCAAGTGTTGCATGTGTAAGCTGGCACGCTGTCTGATTTCCCTTAATCTCTTGTACCGGCGGTATCCATGACGCGCTACTGGCAAGGCGAGGACCCCATAGTAGACACGTCACCAGCATTCAGCTTTACATGGCGAGGGGTTCGGCCATCCGCAAGTGGAACGACCCATGTACAGGCCGTTGCATCAGGAGTCACCAGAAATCACCCAGCGGTCGCATGCCTTATTGTCCATGCAACTTGCAAGATAAGCACACAGACTAAAAGAGGCTGCCGGGAGCTGCATACATAAGCTGTTCATTACCACACGGTCTCCTCTTCGCACTTGAGCCAATCCTGCACGTGCAGAGCGGCATGGCGCATGGGCAGAGAACAGTGTCATCAGTCTAGCCCGGGTGTCACCAGGGGGGGCGGCCGGGTGGTCACACCACTCACCACACCGTTAGTTGCAAAACCCAAGAGAACAGTCACTGTGACGACAGGATTGAGAGCTGAACCTTGCGCGCACGCGCGCGCAAGCGGTGCAGATGCCTACCTTAGCCCAACACACGACTGCGTGCTCCCCGTGCATCAAGCGTCCTGCTCGCAACCTGACACTTAACGATGACTCTTTACGGACACCAGCAGATAGCAGACGCCTTCCACGTACCTTGTCAATGCCGGTACGCAGCCATGCCCAGCAATATCATAGCCGCATGCAGCCGCCGCGCACTGACCCCGTTCCCTTCACCACTGCATCAACAGCAGGCGAGGTGCCCTACGATGGCAATGCCCACATGCCGTACGGTACGCCACCACTGCGGCACCATGCATCCCGTCCTGTTGCACGCTACGGCACTGTACGGCACCCAAGACTCAACCTGCAGCATGCAGCGACCGTCCAGCTGCACAACAGCCCACCCTGTACGCTACGGCACCTAGCTACCTTATGGACCGCACGCCCGCCCGCCCGCACCCACCCTGTGGCAGTGCATGAGGTCGTCGTCCGCCATCCACAGCGCCGCCTTGCTGAAGCCGGAGCGGCTGGTCAGCATGCAGCTGGCGCGGGACAGCAGGTACAGGTCCACGAACACGTCACGGAACAGCGCCATGGAGGCGGCGCGGCGGGCCTCCTCCGCCCCATAGCCAGCCAGGTGGTCGTCCTGGTCGATGTGCCTGATGGCCACAGGCAGGGGAGATGCCGGGAACGCGTCAACAGCTGCTATTGTGCGTTTCAATGTGCGGTAAGACGCATTGTTCATGTCTAGGGGGCACACAAGTAAGGTTGCGGAGTATGGCGGGTGAGCGGCGACTGCGGTGTCTGCGCATGCGGTTGAGGGACGACAAAGCTTGGGGGCAGGGGCCAGGGAGTGGTTCATGCAGGCGCACGGTGGAGCCCTCGGCGGGACCAGTTGCGTGAATAGTTTTGCTACTGAGCGCATTCGTCGTAAGCACCCTTCTGCTTTGCTCACCTGGCACATTAACACTACTGGTCCTACCAGGAACCTCCTTCCGACTGTAGCCTGACGCTACCCTCCGAAAACCCCGCATACACCAGTAGGCCTGCCCCCAACAGCCAGCAGCCCACGAAAGTCACTCCCTCACTTTGCGGTAATGTTGGGCGTTGCCAGCATGGACGTGTAGCGGTGGAGCACAAAGCGCCGCATGACCTGCGGGTAGTCAGGGGTGGGCAGCCAGCGACGTCCCTTGGGAGTACGGCACTGCATTACACTCAAGTCCGTGCACTGCCTACTGTGCCGACTGGCCCTGCATCCGCTGCGGGCGGCGGGAGGCAAGGACATATGTAAGCGGTACCTGGCGTGCACCCGTATGGTGTACGCGGGCCGAGGAGGGAAACCACATGCCACTTTGCGGTTGCTGACGAGGCATTTGTGCGGGTAACGGCCGTGATACCCCCCGCCCCGGCACGCCGTCGCGCAAGGCCAAGCACACCGCGAGCTTGCACTGCTTCATGTGCCTCCTTGTCCTTCCATCAGGGCCGACCACGCCGTTTGCGCAGGAGCGCATGCCAACCCAGTGTCCCACATTCCACACGTGGGCTCGGACGACCCACGTTGAAGTCTGATATGAGGAGCAGCGGCCTGCGCACCGACACCTCCAGTGAGCCATTCCGCGCCAGGCTCTGCGCGCACTGCAGCGCGCTGTGCAAGTGAGACACCAGCACCGGCTTCTCCTCGTGGTGGTCTGCGTCGCCGTGCCTAGGGTACGGGTAGGGGCAGGACACGTGGGGACACGTGGCGGCAAGGCGACGGCGTGGCGTGGCGGCATGCCCATGCGCGTCGTACATGTCACGTGGCACGCACTACTGGACGTGCCCACGGTGCCGTGCGTTGTCATTGCAGCATTGTGGGTTTGTCGGTGTTGCGGCGGGGGGAAAGCGGTTGGGTGAGGGGTGCCCGGGGGCGGAGCGCATCCCTGGACTCCCTTCTGTGTAAGTGTGCCTGACAGACTGGCGGCACCCGGGCGCCTTAGCGCCTGCATGCCCGGCTCACCTCCAGTGCCACGCGACGAAGGGCGTTGGCTGCGGACCGTAGATGGCCTCCAAGTGCTGGTTCGCCCGCTCCACAACGACTGGGTTCACCTGTTGCAGGAAACCGGAACGATGGGCGGGCAGAACACGCTCCATTTTGTAGATATCAGCGCGCAACAACGGGTGTGTGAGGGCGGGGGGCGTATCCCCTGACGGCGAGGACTGCGGGTGGAATGGCGCTCTGCATTTGTGGCGACACAGTCTGCATGCAGCAAGGCAGGCCCAAACATGACTGCTTGGAGGTCTGACGGATACCCGTACGGCAACGGCACAGTGCTTGGCATTGACAGGAGAATTAGCACCACCCGCCCTTGGCCCCCATTTTTCACACAATAGACGTTGCCCAGCCCTGCGCTTGCCTTGAACATGAAATGGAAGTAGCAGTTGCCGATGGGCACCTTGTCCGTGTAGTTGACCTGGGTGGCGCCAGGCATGTCGATGTAGAACCACTCGTTGGTGAGCACCCGGGCAATCTGCGGCGCGGGCGGCAGAGCAGCAGGCAGGGTACAGTAGGGCGGGTGCACGCGTTGCGCCATCATGCTGCGGGCGGTTACGGCAAGACCAGGTGGAGCGCACGTAGCCACGCACACACTCGCCCCATCCACTGCCGTCCTACCGTCCCTTCCGCGCTCGGCCCCACCTTGCCGTCCCCCGCCCACCAGTGCACCACCCCTCCCTTACTCCCCCGCCCCACTCCACCCCTGCCCTATTTCCATCAGCTGCTGCCGCCACTACCATCCCTGCCCTGCCCTGCTGTGGGGCCGCGCCCCTTGGGCCCGCCCATCCTGTGCTTGGCCGCCGCGTGCAGCCTCTACGGCACAACAGATCCACGCAACCTAGTCAGATGCTTGCACACCCGAAAGCTCCATAGCCTCACACACTAAGAGACGGTTCCTGGCCACCCAGTGCGCCCCACCAAGGTAGCCCCGCCCTGCACCGGCACCTGCAGCGCTTCTGTTCCATGCACAGTGCCCTGCCGCGCCTATCACGCCCGCCGTGCTCCCCGCATCCGGTTTGCAGTTGCCCAGTTGTTAGCGGTCAGGACAGTAGTGCACCATGCGCGACTGCAGCTCGTCCCATAAACCAAACCTGAAGGAAAGCCCCGGGCCCGCGCCAGTTGGCATCGTCCCTGTGACGTGCTGCTGATCGGGTCCCTTAGCAACTACGCACAGCGTCACCCTGCGTCACCCAGACACGAAGCAAGCCAGCCGTGTAACACGCCACCGGACGCTGCAAGCATACCACACGCAGCCCAACCACCCGGCTGACCTGCCATGCCCTTCCTCGCTGCCGTGTCTTGCCTTTCCTCACCTTTGTCTCATTAAATGTGGCCTGAGCGACGGGGTCCGCCTTGTACCACGCATCGTACACTTCCTTGTTATCTGGTGTGCGACGCCGTACAGTACACAGCACGTACACATTGGAGGAAGTGACGCAGGGCTGTCGGCGTGGTGGTGTCACCGCACCAGCACCAGCACCCGGCCACGCACGCAGGGCTGGTCCTTGTGCAGTACGACCCTTGCCGGGTATTGCTGCTCACCCGTCCACACACAGAGTGCGTGCAGACCAAGCCTGGGTGACGCGTTAGCCTTCGCCGCATATGTACGCGCAACTATGTGGCACGGCCGCAACATAGCTTCACCCGTTGCTAGCTGCTTAGCCAGGCAGTCTGTACGAGGTCGCTTACCCATCAGCGGGCCATCGGTGATGAAGGTGCGGTCAAAGCCGTCGGTGGTCCAGTCTATGCTGTTTGGCAGCAGGTAGTCTGCGATGGGTCCAGGGTGCGTCCAGTCGATGAGCAGGATCCGCCGGTACGCCATGGCCAGCCTGCGTCACGGTAAGGTCAAGCACAGCAAAGGGAGCAGTGGTATTAGCGTGGCGCTTGGGGGATGGCAAGGGGAGGCGGCCGGGGACGCGTGGGGCAACAACGAACCAACACCACCGTACGCCACCGGGCACCCATGCGAAATGCCCAGCCGGGCCACTGGCACGCATGTACCGTACCGGCGGTGCCGGACCCTTAGCCTCGTTGCATGCCAACACGCACACCGTAACGTGCACGCATGACCGGTACGAGTGCTAGCATGGCGTACAGCAGGGCCCCTCCGTGCACCTGTCGTACGCTCTGCTGACAGTGACCGGTACGGCACGCACGCAGCGCAGACAGTTGACGGCGGCAGCAGGGGCGGGGGGTGGGTGGCGGGCTCACCTCAGGGTCCACAGGATGCCCCTGAGCCGATCTCCTGCATGCACCACAGAAGACCAGGACTACTATGTGCAATCGTGCAACACACAAGACCAACTGGACTGAGACGTCTGCAGACGGCCTAGCTTGCTATGCTGGCTGGCAGTCTGAGGATGCATTGTGCCGCCCGCTCATATACCAAGCGTCGGGGCAGGCAGTAACGCTTGTCCTGTTTGCTGCCAGGACGCGTGCACGCGTCCCAGTAGGAGCCTGGCAAGAGCGACCAGGGAGCAGCTCCGTATGCGTGCCTTTGGCGGACTATGCGCCCAATCCCACCAATGAGAGCCTAGCCCTGCTGTGGCGCGCACAGGCGCGCACCGACCCATGGGACTGTCCGCTCCTTCCTTGGCAGGGGAGCACGGCCCTGTGTCACCTGCTGCCACCCAGTCGCCGCTCACCTGTTCCCTGTTTGCGGGGGGTGGTGGTACACGTCAAAAAGAGGCCAACGAAGTGCCTGGCGAGTTCCCGCCTGTGCTCAGGTGCGAGCCCCTGCGTGCCGCTGCAAGTAGCCCCAAGCCCCCAAGGCTGTCGTCCCCAGCCAGGGTGAGGCGGCAAGGGGCAGGTGTGGGGCAGGCCTTCCACCGCACCTGACATTGCCCCCAGCATGTGTTGAGCAAGTACTTTGCATCCGGAGCGTTCCGGTTTGCGTCGTGGAAGCGCTTGTATTCATTGAGGATGCGCTTGTGCGGGTCAGGGCAGCGGTCAGGGGCCTGTCCAAGAACTGCTGCCCAGGCTGAGAGAGCAGTGAGCACTGCAGCCAAGAGCACGCGCCGTACTTGGAGCATAGGGCCATGCATACAACGTGCACACTTGCGCTGCGATTGCCAACGGCTTGCGTTGAAGGCGTCCGCCAAAGTGGGTGGTTCGACGGTCACATGCCTGAATTAGCTCTTCCCTCCACCCCCAGTGCGCATCGAGGACATGAATGGGGCTTCGGTCTCTTCGAAAGCGCTTGCAAGCAACCTGCAACCCTCTAACACTCCAAGCCTGCGTGCTATCATACAGCGCTCACGAGCATCCAAGCTAGACCACCCATGCGACATGCATCTTTCGTCCATTGCCCACTCGGCCTTTCACCACACACTTTCACCACACACCAGCTGCTCGCTTCCCATTGTGAAGGCGAATAGTAGTCAACCAGCCAGTAAACCTCACCGGTCGCAGCGTGCTGCTGTATGGGTGCAACAGCTCGCTGGACCTCAACTACAACTACACCGGGCCGGCAGCTGAGGCAGGTCATAGGGGACCCCCTCATTCCGTCCATAGAGATTGTGGACCACATAACTTTCCTGCCTACCGAGTGGCCTCCGGAGGTGTCCGGCCCAGATGACGGACAGATGTTTGTCAACAACGGCACGTACAAGGAGATATACGCGTGCCACCCGGTGCCGGGGGAGCGGTATACCATCAACTTTGGCGATCTGGGTCAGGTGCGTTACGGTACTTATTCGGTGCGGGGGTTTTGGACACGCACCTGGATCAGGCTGAAGGTAATAGCCGCCTAGCCGCAAAGGCTATGGTGTGACGTGTTGCATGTTGGGGTGCAGTAGCCCTGCAGGCACAGTATTATGAGGGGGGGCGTTATCTGATGGTCACGGACAAGCCCCGACGGCTGCGCAACTGCGCAGGTCCGCCTAGGGCAGGCGTGCCTGGCGTGACTTTGCACGACCAGGTGGCCGTGTGAGCATAGAGAGCGCAGGCCGAGCGATGGCCGGCCTGTGCATAGCGCCCAATTGCGCACCCGCTATCAGTCTCTTACTCCGCCTTGCTGGATGCACGCCTTGTGGCCAACAGTCAACCGCAGAAGCAAGTGGTTTAAGCAACTCGGCATCAGGGGCGCCGTTCCTCAGAAGTCGGCGCTTGTGATGGTTGGGCCCTTGTTACAGGGCGCATTGCATGCTTGGGGTTACTGTGTGGCATGTGCTCCTGGTACGGACCGTTCCACGTTTTCGGAGCCCAATCGTCACTGCACTCCGCGGCGCATGCCCTCGTTGTGTCTTCGCTTGTGCTACTACTGTTTGCATATCCAATGTCTATCGTACCTTCTTTGCTGCCTCCTAGGTAAAGCAGAAACGTGGTTGACGGCCTTCCCGAACGAGTGGCATTGCCAAGCAGCTGCCGAGGCCCACGTAAACAACTTAACAATCATGCAATCAATGAACTCGTTTCGGAGTATCAAACCAGAGATGCAGGGTGCCGTCTCCGGCACGAAAACACGAATGCGGTCCAGTGCAGCTGCTGTGTGGCGCCATCGATTGGGCCTGCCGCAGTATAAAGACTCCTACGATCACATCAATTAGTGACACGAGGCAGACGGCGTGCCTGCGATTGGAGCTGGAAGCGCGCGCCAACTGCTCAAAGCCCACTCAGCGGCTCACCGCGGGAATCCTGAGTGCACTGTGATATTCATGGTAATTTGGTAAGCGCTGAGTGTTGTGAATGTGGTCTTCTGCATACCAGTTAATTACCGTACCCACTAAGCAGGGAGTCCGACGTGAGCAACACACCGTACTGCATGTCTGTTTGTCCATTGGGTGCATCACAAAATGACCGCTTCATCCACGGGCTACAGCGCGCGTGGAAGGAGGCACGTGTACACGTGGTCACACGGTCAACCCATCGTTGCGTCCAATGGTGAAAAGGGGTTTCATGGTCATTCACCTACGCAGTCGAGCCATCCAAGATCCTGTCACCGCTACACCAGACACACACGCACATGGCTGTGGCTTGCACCATTGTTGGCAAATATGCATCCACACAGCCTTCCACACCCCAACCGAGTCTACGCACGGAACTAGGAACGCGCCGTGCTGGTGCACTTTCAGCTTGCAGTCGCGGGTGCAGAGGGCCTCGTGGTCAGGCAGTGCGGCGTATACTAGCGATGCAGCCACCAGAGCGGGGACACTTGCGAGCTCCACGCGGTGCCCTGCTATGCAAAGTGCTGTTTCCGGGGGCAACACTTGCACTTGCACTCTTTGCTGCGCTCACCGTAGCACTGGCGCAAGCGGTGCCTGCGCGGTGTCCAGAGCCTCACGCGACCATGCTGAAAGACCACAAGGGTACGGTGGCAGGAGGGGTAAGGGACAGTCCGCAGTAAGCGGTGCACATGCCACTAAGCTCGCTATCCCCTGCCGAGGGCGGGGATTCAGACTTTGCTATGCATGTCCGTGCCGCGGCGCCAGTGCGTTGCTTGTAACACTGCCGCTACGCTGCTTGGCTGCAGCCTTCCACGATGCCAACGGCAGGTCATCCCAAGCGAAGTACCTTGTTAACACGTGCTGGCAGAGCAATTGTCAGGTGCGTTGCCGCGTGGGGAGTAAGGCGGAAAATCTTTGGGCAAGTGCATGGCAATTCGGCTGAGGGCTATCCGCCTTCCTGATTGGTGCTGTGCGCTTTGCCGCCCCGCAGGGTGTAGGTTGGTAGTACATTGTGCTGGCAGCAGCAGGCTGTGCACGGTGGTGCACGCTTAAGGCTTCCAGCAAGGCTACTCGGTTGGGGCGCGGGCGGGGCCAGGAGCTCATGCACGGACATTGGCAGCAGACTACGGAAGACAGGGTCGCGTTACTATGCACGCTGCGGCAAGCAACCCTGTACTTCTATCCCAGGTGTGGCTGGGCTATCCCAGGTGTGGATGGGCTGAAGGCTCCAGCCATGTTATCTTTCCTTTGAACGCATACACCTGGGTGGGCCTTCCCGCTCGCTCGCGTGCTCGCCATCATGGCTTGCACCTTGCCCACAGGCGACCGCCTCCGAGGGATGCTCTTCACCCTCCGCCTTGCCACCGGTAGCTGACGGCAAGTGCCACCAGGTGTGGCTATGGTACCCGGTTGACAAACAGCGTGAGCCGCCAAACCTCGACTTGTGACAGCAGGTGGCGCCCCAGCCAGCAGCGTTCATGCTTGGCGTACCCCTGCTAGCAACGGCGACCAACTGCCACGGCTTTGCTGATCCTGGCTTGCAGGCACGGTGACGCTGACAGCCATGAGGAGAGGCCGGTGTTGGTGTCCCACCTCCACAGCGCCATGGACTGCGCCCACGGCCTGGCGCGCAGCAAGGGTCTGGCGCTCTCGGAACGCAGGCCGCTGCTGCTTGTAACCGACTTCAACCACTTCCGCCGCTTCGTGTTGGGCGGGCACATGGCCACCCTGGCAACGCCGAACATCACAGCCCGGTGAGCTGCTTCCTCCACGCACCGGCACGCTCACGTGCCAGCCAAACCGCCCGCACGCTCACCACTCCAACCATAGCGCCCGCGCATGCGATTTGTCCACGCAGCTGCATGGACGCTTGGGTCTCCCCCGCCCACATTAAGCTCGACTGCTTGCGTAAAGCAGACTGCAGCATCCACTAACACAGTGCCTGCACGTGTGTGCAGGCACATCGATGAAGGCGGGATGGATGGGAACAGCCCTCTGGACAAGATGGAGGAGCACAGGGGAGCAGCCCATGCGTCTGTGTTCCGTGACGTGTTGGTGGGCCTGTACCTCATGTCCCGCGCCAGCTGCATGCTGACCAGCCGCTCCGGCTTCAGCAAGGCTGCGCTGTGGATGGCGGACAACGACCTCATGCACTGCCACAGGGTGGGTGACTACGGGGTGACAAGGTGTGGGTTACAGCAGTTGTGCAGTAACGCACCTGCCTGCCACCGTTAGCTTGGTGGCATGCATTGACGCAGCTTGTGCGCGCCCATGCAGAGCGCCACCTGCTGAAGTAAGCACTTTGTGGGCGGGGTGGCGTGCACGATAGCGTATTAGTGTCACCTTGCCTGGGGCGTGGGGCGTGGGGCAGTGGTGCTTCCTCGGTGGCGTTTGGCGCGGTGGCACTTGTGGTGATGTACGTAAGAGCTGTGGCGCGCGCCCTGTTAGCCGCAGCGCGCATACGTGCGTGCGTACTGCACTGTAGTCGTGTTCGCCGTAGACAATGATGATATTGCACAAGCCAGGTGGCTAAGGCAACCCTGCAGCCTAAGCCACTGGGCACACCTGTCGCTTCCGTGCTTTCTGTAGATTATGCAAGCGACGTGGAACTACCTGTTTCAGCTACTGCTGCTTGCAAGGATACATATTTGTTACCTTGCCGTGCGCATGCCTTGATCGCAGGACTGGGAGGTCTGCCAGCAGTGGGACGCTGCCTAACGTAACATAGCTCGCTACGCGACTAAGCACAGTGCACGCGCATGGAGGGTGGCTGCCGCTGCGGCCTGGCGGTTGGTGGCAGGCGCGCGCACGCGGCAGGTAGAGTTAGTTACGCTGTGACCCCGTCTGCACGCACTTCAAGTCTAGACGTACAGTAATGCCGGTACCGGCAATAGTTGTCACCTGGGCGTCGTCCGTGCCCTAGGCATGCATGTGCACGGGCGTTAGAGCTGTCGGAGGGGCAATCAAGTGTGAGGCGTACACTGATGGCAGCGAGGCGCGGGGGCTCCTGCTGGGGTGGATGTATGGGGCAAGCAAGGCTGCTGTAGGAGTGGGGCCTGGGCTGAGACTCCTGCGGCTCCTGCGGCACTGTACGGCGGTGTTGACGAAGCCCCCTGGAAAAATTATGGCAATATGGGCATAAAAAACACCATTTTATATGAAGGAAACGATGCACGTTGCTGGCTGCAACTCTCTGATAACCGCACGTGCACTTAGTGCTCTACGGTATGTGACGTCTTTGCTGTGGCCGGTTACGACAGCTTTGATGTTGTTGAACTCCTTGCCCACCACAGCAGTCCAATATGCGCACTTTGTACGACTCATTCGAGCTGCAGGCCTGAAGCTTCTGGCGTGGTGGGGCCTTTGGCCCCTCATGGGCCTGCGGCCTCCGGAATGGAGTGCGTACCGGTATGGCCCCCTTCGGACGGGACCAAGGACCTACCTGCTTTGCTGGGCATTTGGGGCCTCGCTTTTTAGAATTTCGGATATCAGAATGCATTCCGGGAGAAAGACACTGGTCTTGGGATAGGTGGGTTTCGGGCGGGTTGAGTGCTGGGTGGGTTTCGGGCGGATTGAGTGCTGGGTGGGTTTCGGGCGGGTTGAGTGCTGGGTGGGTTTCGGGCGGGTTGAGTGCTGGGTGGGTTTCGGGCGGGTTGGGTGCTGGGTGGGTTTCGGGCGGGTTGAGTGCTGGGTGGGTTTCGGGCGGGTTGAGTGCTGGGTGGGTTTCGGGCGGGTTGAGTGCTGGGTGGGTTTCGGGCGGGTTGGGTGCTGGGTGGGTTTCGGGCGGTTGGGTTATCGCTGGGTGTTGGTTGGGAGTTGGGCGGCAGGCCATGCAAGCTCCTGCGTAGCCGTTGATGGCCGTGTCTTTTTTCATGCCTGCCCATGCCAGGTCCGTCTACCGTAGTGAGGGGGTGTATTGCCGTGTGGCCCTTCCAGTGATCTAGGTCGGTGCGAAGGGGGGTCCTTGCGTGGGTAAGGGGCTCCCCCGAGAGGCGGGGATGTACTGCCCCACAGGTCTTTAGGTGTTCATGGACTCTCATGCTTCACCCTGGCCCCTCTTGTAACATCTGCTTCTGCGTAGCTGACTTGACACAGCTGCTGATATGTGCTTGGTAACTGTTCAGGACGGTGTGCCATGCTGTATGAGCCAAATGATTGACGTGCGACTGACCTGCACATCGGCACATTAGGTAAGGTTAGGTTTTTGGGCCCCCGCGCAAAGCGCTTTTGGTGGGGGCGAACCGGCGAAGCCCCCCTGCCTACGTCACTGCGTGCCTGCGTGCGTCGACCAAAGTTCTTGTAAGTATAGCTGCCCTCTATCCCATGACATGGGCCTGGAAGCCAGGAAAATCGGGAAGAGAAGAACCTGAGAAGAACGGTTTCGCGATATGGACACACGAGGACGGGTTGCAACATGCGCTTGCTATCCGGCTACAAAACAATGATATATAGCATGGAGCTTCAAGCATACAAGAAACGGGGGCTAGGTGCCGTCAGTCGGAAACTTGTGGCAAACATTCACAGCATTACATCAGCAACCGGAGGGAGGTCATGGCTTGCGCATGCCGCAGCAACTATACGGCCCTTCATTACAGTATCTTTCTTCCGCCCCCAGGTGCATTTGGCAGTTGCCAGGCAGGAGTTGGCAAGAGGAGGACGCACTGGGCCCGCCCGTGGGATTTGGCCCTTAAGCTTCGACGCTCATAAGCAAAAGGACTTAGCCCATTTTCCCAGCTTTTTCAAAGCTGACACCGCTTGTTTACACGGGCAAACATCGGACAGGCCAACGGCGATCCCATAGATACAAGCTAAAGTCTTTATAATATGCCCCAATGATGTGCATGCACGCAAGGAATTGCGAGCACAGGCGGAATGAAAATCTCGTACAGTACTGTGAACTATATCACACTCGTTCGAGCCCACATTGCTGCGGATCGAGCCCACATCGCTGCGGTTAGATATCAATTCTTATGTTTCAGCGGTATCACTGCGATGATCAGCACGTAAACTACTCCACTTGGCACGCTTTCATTGAGCGCAGCTGGAAGCGAGGAAAAGCTATCATTACGCACGTCCTGTGCAATTAAAATGAAGACGCGTCCCTCTTACCGTTGGCTGCTGGTGGCCGCGCTCTGCTGGTTGACGGCCATTACAATGGAGCTCGGCAACGTAGCCGCACAGTCGGACAGTGGTAAGTGTTGTAATGGAAAAAAATATATGATAAGCAGACGTGCTACTATTGGGTGGCTGAGTGGGAAGGTTTTCCAATACTCGCGGGCTCGCTAACAGGGTGGGCGGAAAGCAAGCATGATGAGCACCCACCATCAGAGCGCTACGTCAGCCCTTCTTGTAAACACTCGCGCACGGGGAAACACTGCTCATGATGTGTAAACCGTTGCGTGAAGTTCCAGGGGAGCTCAATTTGTCGAGTAACTAGTAATAACCCAGCCAGCAGCTTGGCTGCTGGACACGGTGTACAAAGTAGTTCCACGCACGGAGACCCAGAAGGCCAACACTGATGGTCAACATATTATCTCCGTCTTGACCGTCCGGTCATGTAATGGGCCATCTGGGTTCTGCTATTGCATTTACGGCATGGAGTACCGGTACATACCTACGTACCGGGGTATATCAGCGCGTGCCGTTGACGTAAGCAAGGGGTGTGCCACAGGTAGGGCAGCTCCGTCCCGTGGGACTGTGCCTCGTAGTCGCGGCTACTCGCTCCCAGCCTTGCTCTCAGGAGAGCTCCCCTGCTTGCTCTTGCCTAACGCCCTCCTCTGCGTGGCCTTCCGTCCCACTGGAGCACCGAACGAACCGGGCGTCCGTACACCCACACGAACTAAGTAAGGCGGACATGCACGCACATCGATCGATGGCCTTCTCATTATGCTTCACTGCTTGCTCGCCTGCGGCCCTGCGCCTGGCAGGCCTTTTACCAAACACGATGGTGGGCCGCTTTTTCTGTGGCCAGAGCCATGTGCACTACACGGAGACAACAGATGACCGTTCGGTACTCCAAAAGCAGCAGCAGGCCCTCCGTCTGGCATCCATCTCGACCACCTCCAGCTCCATTCTACATCAGCTCCGGTCGGACTACGCTGCCCAAGACAGGACCACAGATACCGGTGCTAGGGTCCATGGTCCTCTGCACGGCGGTTATTACCCTGGGGGCAACACCAGCGGATTCGACCTTGCAGCATATTTGGCACCCCGGTTCAGCCGTGACCGTATCGTGGCAGTCAGCACGTGCTGCGCGGGAATGTCAGTATGGGGTAACGCCCCACAGCGCATAAGGCTGAAAACAGCGGACGGCCGTGAGATCGGACCACCGTCAACCTGGTGAGGAGCTGCCGTACGTACCGGTATTTCGAGTAGTGCTTGCCGTGGCTGGCATGCGAGTCAGGCACGCACGTCCTCCTGCTGCTGGGTTTGCGTGCGTGCGTGCCGGAGGATTGAGGTGAGGTACGCAAGTGGTCAGTGTGCACTTCGGAAAGCAGTAACAAGCAGTGGATATACATGGGCTGCTGGCCCTCGGCACGTCATCATCGGCGCGCGCGGACTGGCCACGCACCAGGTTCCAGCAATTCCCCGTACGGCACGTGAACGCTTTGTACTGCAGGTGCCTCGACATTTTGATCAGTGCCTCGACATGTGCTTGCTAAATATCTAGCTTGGCAACGCCGCATCACTGGCCCGCCCCGGTCAGGTGCTCAGACCCCCAGCCCTGGGAACCTGTGCCAGCCAGGGCTGGCATCTTATTTAATTTTCACTATATAATCCAGTTTTCAGCCCGCGGAGCGGAAAATTTTGGAGGGAGTTAATTGCAACCGACCAAATTTCTACCCCCGACTCATGGCTAAATAATTGCCGGTTCACTATTGATGCCACGTGCCGAGGCGCGATTTAATCGGGCCCAGCCGGACCCCTCCCCCACGTTCTGCTCTGCGGCCATGCCCCCTTGCCGTCAACATGCTCCCGTGTTGTCCTCTTGTTCAGCACATGCCTTTCTAGCGCACACCTGGCCGGTGTCGCCGCAAAAGAGCTACGGCGGTAGTAAGTCAAGTACCAGGGAACAGAACATGGGGGCGTTTCCGCAGCCATGCAACGGAATACCGGAGGCAAGAAGTGCATATTGGGGGCAGGATGCCCGTACGGCGCAGGCGGCGCTGGCAGGAAATTATTTCCCTGAGTTGCATCCGGGTGCAAATAATTCCGGGTTCACTAAAGACACGGCCCCAAGGGCCCGGCATTTAATCAGATTCGATGTATCGGCTTGGCGGAAGATGCCACCCCTGGTGCCAGCTGGCTTCGTGGTGGGCGGCCTGGTTACGCGCTCTCAGCCCCAAGGAAGATCACAAGACTCCTGGGTGCATCAGCTGGCGTACGTGTTTGTAGGTAGGTTCACGTACATGCATCGTGCCGGTAGAGTAAGAGTTGTGTAGGCTCGCTGGCCCGCCGGGCAAGCAGATAGATCCGATGCCTGGATTTAGCCGTTATGCATTGTCGTACTGGACAGATGCCAACGTCGAGCAAGCTGCTTGTCGATATGGAGCATGGATGGTTCCGTTTCTCCGGTGTGGCAGGGCTGAGCCAAGCACCAGGGACTGCTGCAGCAGCCCAGGGGTCCTACTTAGAGCAGCGAGCCAACAACAAGCAATTGGAGCAGCATGGCACGTATGCGTAGAGAGGAGCACGCCGTTTCTTTGTGGTTATGCTTACACGGACAACTCAATCCCATCATACACACATGCGTTACGCGAGCAGGACTCTCGAGGCCTGTACACGACGGGTCCACTGGAGATTACTACTTCAGCGCGAATCCTTACGAGTACGACGATGACACGGACAACACGGCGGCGGTAGATACGTACGTGCAAGATGAGCACCTCAAGGAGTCCTCCACAACACAGGCACTTGCAGCACAGCTGGCTGGCAAGCCGCGGGGTGCAACAGTTGAAGGCGCCGCCATGGCAGGCACACGTGCGGCCGATACAGCAGGAGCCCGCCGGCCTGTCGTACTTGCTACGGGGGGAGCTCCCCTGGTGGCCACGGGTTCTGGTGCCGTGACGGAGCAAGAAATTGTCCTTCGTGTCGAGCACTACAAGGGCGACGGTTACTACTCAATGGCAAGCGCGTTCGCAGCGGGCGTAGTGTTCGGTGGTGCGGCAATGGCGGTGTGGGTTAGCGTGATGGTGGAGGCCCGGCGCCACGGCAGCAGGGTTGTGGCCCCAGGGGCCGGGCGCGGGTGGAGAGATGCAGCAAGGGAGCGTGCAGGCTGCAGCAGCAGGTGCTTAAGCAGGGACATTGGCAACACGTGGATCACGCACAGCCCGGGATGCCGCGATGCGGTTGCTCTCAAAGGGTCGGAGGGCAAGGGAAGGCTGCTGACGCACTTCTGGGCTCCAGCGCGCAACGGATGCCAGTCTCTTTCCCCGGGCGAGCAGGCCCAGGGGGGCTCCCCTCAGCCGGCCATAGCTGTAAAGGTGTAGCGTGCGTGGTGCCACTCGCATGCCATCTGGCGTGGGCGTTAGTGATTTGGGTTTCGGTTGGTTGGTGGTTGGTGGTCGGTGGCTCCCTCGCTCGTTTCAGTAACGGTAGCTCGGATGTGCGCTTTATTTGTGGGGCGCCTTGAAATCGTGCGTCTTGATACATATTGATAACTGCTGCTGCTCGCACTGCGTCAACACTGATTACGCGTGCAGCAAGGTCTGTATGCACCGGTCAGCAAGCAAGGAGCAATGCAGCGGTCGTCCCGGGCTGGCTGGTGCGATCCTTATACGTACCAGGGAAACCCCGCAGCTGTTTGTTTGCACCCAATGCTTGGCACTTACGCGTTACGGCTGGCCAGGACGGGCTGGCCTGTGCCAAACAGTATATCAAAAGTTTAGTAGTGCGGTGGTGCATCAGTGCATGGCAGTTGCTTGACACCGTTTTCGTGCGTGGTTGTGTACAACGCTGGGCCCAGGGGAGGGGCCCAGGGGCTCCCGTGGCTGGGCCAGGCTGGTGTGCAACGGGCGTGCATGTCCCGACCGTTGCTTAACTCCACGGCACGCACCGCCCTGCATAGTCCTGGTTGGCTCAGTGACGTGGCGTGCACAAGACCCTTGCTCACTCTGAATGCTTCCCCTGCACCAGGCAGCACGCTGGAAGTTCCAGTGCCGAACGGGCTAATCATGTCATGTTCCTTCATCCTCATGTCCGCCCAGATTCATCTGACGTGTACATTGCTGGTACGTTTGCATTGTCGTGCAGTGCTTGACCCTCGACGGAGGCCAAACTGTAACAGGCGTGGGTTTCTCCGTTTGCTTGTGACTACCGGTACCAGGGGAGCTCCCCTGAGCCCTGACCGGTACGGTGGGCTCTGCTATGGTGCACGTTCCTTTCCTTGTCGATGCGTCGCAGGGAGCCGTGTGGACGTATGGATCCAGTGCTACGCTGAGGGTAGAAGCCGAGGGCCAATGGACAGACGACCTGGGTACGGTACGAAAGAGGTGTCCACGGGGCCAGCACCGTGCGAACCGACGCGACCACGAATGCAACCATGGATAACGCACGGCGACGCCGCACGGTGAGTCTTTGTTTCCCAAGGGAGCCTCATTCCCTGCAAGTTACCACGTCCATGCGACTATGGTACGGTGCACACGTGTCTTCGAGCAGGCTTGCCGCTGCAGTTGCTACATCCCACACCTCCTTCACCACGTGGCTACTTGTGCCATCGCACGCACATGCGAGACGTCAACACGTCACGGCAAAGGCAGCAGCAGCCGCTTTAGCCCTTGCCCGCCACCCAGACAGTGCGGCCCACGGCTTCAGGGCAATGGGAATGGCGCCCTGCCGTTCCCGCTCATTGCGTGCACCACGCTGGCAGCTGATCGCGCCTGGATCTGGGCGCGGGTGAGGGGCATCTCATCCTCGTCATCCTCCTCCTCCTCCTCCTCGTCATCCTCCTCCTCGCCACCCCGTCCGCCATTGACGTTGTCGTTGCTGCTGCCGGGGGCGGGCGAGCGGTCGTCAGCTCCCCGGATGGCTGGCTGAGGGTGGCCGTCCTCGGTAGCCCGGGCCTGGTGCGCATGGAGGTGGGCAACGGGCACAGGCAAGCGTACAGGGACAGCCTTACAGGCATGGCCTGGCGGAAGCAACATGTTTGCGCCGCATGTCAAGTGCCCACACGCCATCCGGGGCCTTCCCATCCGCGGGACAGTGTGCAAGTTGTAACCGGGTTCGGTTGCAGCTGCAGACGAAATGTTCACCAAGTGAGGGAGGCCACCTCGCCTTCAAAGGGGTGCGCTCCACGCAACTGCAAGCACTCACCTCCCCCTCCTCGTCGCTGACAATGACCTCGTAGTTCCTGTCCATGATGCCAGCCGCAGCAGCCACTGCGTCTAGGACCGACACACCCGTCTGGGCCGAGCTTGGCCGCCGTGAGTCAGCCATGCCGTACGATGCCGTACTCTCCCGGTAGGAGCTCTGCTGGTGCGACAGCCGTTGCGGTTGCGATTGCGGTTGTGACCCTGTTGAGACCCCAGACGCGGGCCTGGAGTACGGCGCTGCGGAGGATGTTGCGGAGCCAGTGGCTAACGCGGCTGCGGGGGGTGCAGCAGAGGCGGGGCGGCTGAAGCTGCCGCCTGACCGGGCGGCGGCGGACAGCGGGCCGCTGGTGGGCGGTGCTCGTCCAACCATCGTGCCCTGTACGGACACAATGGCGGCGGCGCGCTGCTCTAGTACGGCAAGGCCGCGATTGACGTGGTCGCAGGCTGCACGGCTGGCGGCAGCAGCGGCGACCGGGTCGGCGGCCGCGGCCGCTGGGTTGCAAGGAGTGGGCGCGGAAGCCTCCCACTCCTGAGCGGCAGATGCGGCACCGAGCTTCTTCAGGCAGCTCGAAATGCCTGTGCGGAGAAGGTGTGGATTAAGCGTAAGGCCGTGACACGTGGCCCTAACTGGGGATGCACATCCCCGCCCCGAAACCCACCCGCTCTGAGCATCGCCACCCTCCGCTCGATGGCAGCCTTGCGCTCCAGCAGCCCCTCGAGTCGCCGCACGCTCGTGTCTCGCCGGGCCAACACCTGATAGGAGAATAGGGCAGCATCGTATCGCTTGAAATCACCTCCTCCTTGGACACGGTCGTCAGTGATCCTTCTCTATGTATTTCCTTGTTGAGCATTCTGATACCCCATTCCCACATGCCACATGGCATCACCGCTACACACGCCGGATGGAGCACAGGGAGGCTGGCAACGCACCACCAGGATGGTGTACGGCCACAGCCTCACCTGCCGGATGGCGTCGTTCTGCCGGCCCGCCACGCCGTCGGCCTGGGGTGCAAGCGCGCAACAGAGGAGCAGCACGCGAGGCAGGTGATAAGGGACAACCATGAGCACACCGTGGCATGCAGCAATGGAGGCCAGGGGGCTGCAGACCGGAACGCACCCAGCCCGTGCAGCACAATACCACCCACGCATCGGTGGGCTACCGGCCGTCCGTCTCACGCGAGGCCACGTCTGCAGTACCTCTGGCGGCTTCTCCCTACCGAGACCACCTCCACCCGCCGCACTCGGCCTATAGCGCTTGGGACGGGCCCCCATGCCATGAGGGGCTTTCCCCATCTCCAACCGCCACCTCACCCACCTCCATCTGGCGCACCTCCGCCTCCAGCTCCTTGGCCTCCCGCCCCATGGCCGCGATGCGCTCCGAGGCCTCGTTGCAGGCGGTGAACAGGTCGAAGGAGCGCTGCTCCAGGCTGGCGTAGTGCTGCAGCGCCTCGGGCAGCGACGACAGGCCTGGGCGGCGCCAGGGGAGCAACAGAATACCGTACACAAGTTGGGGCCGCGAGCTCACTCCGGCATGTACTGTACGGCCCAGTCCGGTCAGAGGGATGCACCTTTGCAGGGTTGGAGTGGTCACCCCGGCGCAGCGTTTCGCAGGCCGTCGCACTAGGAAAGCTTCATCGCATGCGCATGGTGCTGTTAGCGGCAGCAAGGTCCGTACGTCTGCGGACGGTCGTACACACGTGCCCACCTGCTGCCCGTATGAGTTGGTTGATGGCCGCCTCCACCCCCACGCCCTGCTCCAGGGAGTCAAGGTCCAGGGGCTCACCACCGCCCGCCTTGGGGTGCCCTGCCGTCATGGCCTCCTCGCCCCCTCCGCCACCTGGCCCCGCCTCCACGGCCTCAGCTGCCTCCACCACACGTGTCAGGCGGGTGGCCTGGGCCTGCGATGGGCAAGCAGGTTGGCAGCCGGGCACCTTCACACTCCAAAGCAAAACAATACACATGCGAGCGCACGGCAGATCCCGATCGGGGAGTCATGCCCTGTGGAAAGCAGGGCCAGACAGGGTGGAAGGTACATACCGTCATCCCTCTTGGAGCGTTGCTCCCGGTTTGGAACACGAAAAACGACAGTCCAGTGAGCGCTGGGCTTGTCCATGCAAGCACACGGTAACGGCCTGGTAACGCTCCCTGGTGCCGAACCAGGTTTCCTCCAGCACGCCCACCCAGGACAACAGACCAACACGCCTGGCCGCACACAGGACAAACCGCACGGTCCTTCCCAACCGGTTCCCTCTACGTAAGCCTGTTGCTCCACCATCAACTCTTCCCTCTCGCCCCCGAGCCTGTCTCCGCCACAAACCTGACTTCCACGGTGTTGACGGTCCTCCTCCTCCATCTCCTCCGGACCATTTCCTTCATGGCTGCTCGATCACCCACCCACCACCACCCGTCGGCGCCTATGCAGCCCGCTCCGTCACACTTTCCCCTTGTGACTGGGGCCCCAGCCTAACCCGCACACCCGCTCGCACTTCGGCCACACCGCCGCGTCCCCCGCCCTCACCCTAGTGCCTGCAAACCCCAGCCCCGCCCCTGCCCCCGCCCCCGCCCCCCAGCCGTAACCTCACTCGTGCAGCAGCCCCCAGGGCTTGCTGCGTACGTGCCACCACAGAGTAAACGCGCGATGACCTCCGACCGAGTCTCAGGCTCGCCACGTCCTTCACCTTCGCCTGCCCCCGCAACATGGTAATGTGCAGCACTCGCCGCTCTGCAGGTCCCAGCCCCTCACCTGCAGCTTCCAGCCCCTCACCTGCAGCAGCTTCTCATCCGCCGCGCTGCACGCCGCCAGCTCCTTCACCTCCACCTCGAAAGCAGCCATCTCCGAATCCTCAGCAACACGCAGCGCTGCAACCTGCGCAACGTGTGGATACATAATATTTACACATCTGCGTCTGCTCGAACACCTGCTGCCAAGGTGGGATGCTGTTCTTGACAGCAGGGCGCACAAGTGGAGTAGCGTTGCGCGTCCCCGAAGGCACACGGACCGTCTTGCCTCCTGCGCCACCAGCACCGCCGCACCCAGTTGCCAAGGTGGTTGGTCGCGATGCATCCCGGGGGTTGCTTAACCGCACAGTATAGCACGGAGGGTATATCTCTTGCGCTGTGCGAAATTGGTCTCACCCAGAGCACTATATCTCTATGTGTGTGCGTAGTGGTTTCGTACCGTACACCAGCTCACACCAGCGCACTTGCCACACGGCATCATACGGCCCGGCCCGCCATCTTGCCACACACTGCTACACAACGGCGTCTCTCCCAACCCAAAAGGGACGCCGGCTGACAAACTCTGAAGCCTTGAAATCCGCCGGCAATTACATCAGGATGGCGCACCCGCCAGCCGTACCACGCATCCGCCCTGTACCCATGGCACTCCTCACCCACCTGCGCCTGCGCCTCCTGCTTTGCCTCGGTGGCCACCCTTGTGGCCTCGTGCACGGCCACCAGCTCCCCGGCAGCAGCTGCCACCTCCCGCTCCAGCTGGGCCCGCACCTGCACGGCACGCACCACGTGTCAACAGCACCCAGGCTCAAACCCCATGCTCGTTTGTTTGGCGTACTGTGGCAGCGTGGAAAGGGCATGCTTACCAACTGTTAACACGCGTGACATTTGACATCGCCCCTTACGCCATTCCGTGCCGAACTCGCTCGACAAAACTAAGCAAGTGCTCCCTGCTTTGCGGGCACGCCCAAATGGGGCACACATGACCACCTGCTCCAGTTTGGCCTGCGTGCGGGTCGCTGCGTCGATCTGTTGCTTGAGGTCCTTGTTGGCGGCGATATGCTCGTTGTAGCGCCGCTGGGCTGCCTCCAGCCGGGTCTGCATAGATGCAACGAGCAGCGGCAACCAAGAACGATGAATGTAGGAAGGCACAGTGAGACAACAAATGCTCTCAATGGCACGGTGACAGTCTGTCATGCCGCCGGCATGCGACCTGAACCCTGTACGGTACCGCTCTGCGCAGTGCAATGAGCAGCAACGGAGTCATATGTGCGCGCGTCAGTGCATACCGGTAAGGCCCACCTCCAATGACTTGATGGCCTTGGCTGGAGCCATGTTGATCTGCTGCACCCCGCTGTGGCCACCCACATCTTTCCGCGCGGCCAGGAGCTGGGGTTGGGGCGGGCGGCAGGGTCAGGGAGGCGATTCAGGCGGGCTGCCAGACCTATCGGTATTGCACAGTCACAGGCTGCACTGTAGCCCAAGACCGCAAACGGCACGGCAGCGTGTAGGCGGTTCAAGTTCATGAGAGGCATCGGATGCATGTTCCGTCCCTACTGGGCGAACGTCGTGCGCGACGCACCTCAGCCCCTCGCCCCTCACCAGCCATGCCCAACATGATAACACCCCAGGTCGGCCGCTAGGAACCCTGCCCCGCCTTGTCCTGGCGCTTCAGGTAGCGCTTCTTTGAAGTGAGCATGGCAGCTACCAAGCGCACGCCTTGGCCCCACCGCCCGGCCCCTTACTTGTGCTTGCGCAACCTCCAGTTCTCGCTCCAGGCTGTCCAGCTGTCGCTGCTCCACATCAATCTGTACAGGAACCAGTGCACAACGGTCTCGAGAGTGACATGCAGCCACAATCAGGGCACCTCAAGCAGGGTGCCGTACATAAGCAGCACAGAAGGCCCTGCCGCACCAGCCGTAACGTGCTGTGGGTAGGTGCGTTGGGTAAAGTCAGATGCACAGTGCCAGCCTCTGGGCCAATTGCTCTGTGCTGTTACGCGCTAGGGTGGCAGGAATGACTGCACCGCGCCGTGTGTGTCAGGATGGCAATGCCGACACCGGCGTACCTTCCTGCTGTACGTATCTGCCAGCTCTGTGAGCTTGTCCACTCGTGCGCTTTGCTGTGGGGTCAGCGTCACAGACTGCGAGAGGGCATCCGCACAACAGTAAGGACCGGTGAGTTATGTGTTTGGGAGGGGAAGGCATGAAAAGGGGGCAGGCCGCAGGCCGGTACTGCCCCTATCTCGTGATCCGTGGCGCCGGTGGCATGTGCCCCCTCAAGTAGGGGGCCCCGGAATGTTCAGCAGCCTCACAGCACCTGATCAGTCCTGAGACCGCACTGCCACACCCTCCAGTTCAGGCGCACGCAGGGCCCCAGGTGGCGCCAACCCTGCTGCAGTCAGTACGGTCCACCACCACACCGCGCATTTTGCCTCCACCACCACACACCCACAAGCAGCGTCAGCAGCAGCACCATATGCTGGTTGTCCCAGGCCGTGATACACGCAATTCACATTCTACACAGTCTATGGAGTTTCTTTATGTAGTCCATACACGGTCTAACCTGTATAAGGTGGTGCTGTGTGCACCAGCAATTGCAAGCCAGGGACTGCACCCCACCGGCAGCTTGGAGGTAGCACCGTGCCACCTTCCACCTCCCACCTGCACATGCACACGCCTTCGGTGCTTACCTTGTAGAGCACAGTTGAGCCCCCTCCACTCCCCGCAACGATGGCTGCAACTGCTGCTGCATCTACGCCCGTGCCAGACAGGTCGGTGATGAGGCGCTGGTTGTCGGCCTTTAGTCGGTCTATGGTTGACCGCTGCGAGCCAATGATTCGCGCGGCTTCATCCGCTCTGTTTTTCTTCAGAGCCTCCAGCTCTTTGATGCGATTTTGTAACTCATGTGCCTCAGGCGAAATTGCGTCGTTGTTCAGACCCATGTAGCGATACTTGTGTTTGCTGAGAGTAGATAGAGTGCAAAGCAGTTACAGTATCAAGTCGTGTATAGCAGACTATATGTCAACATCCTGGCACCAAGCGCGAGGGGCCCTTAGAGAGCAGTTCACCGCCTTGTTCAGAAGAGCACGACACCAATGTGACTGTGTTGCGCTTAAAACAGATGCGTGGGCATATGTTTCGACACCGCACGTTGCTCGTCCTTGACCTATGCGCCACGCCCTGTCCCACGCTCCAGAACCAAGAAGTGGAACAAACATGGCACGTGACGGCTTCGCCCTGTCCCACCTGTAGTGGAAATCCACATATGTTTGCGAGACGCAAGTCAACGGAATCTCTCTCGTGTGCGCAGGAAGGGGTCCTTCGGAGCTGTGGGACGTGACATCAGGCAGCATCAGGCAAGCTGCTGACGAGCACCCCCAAGGGCCCCCCCTGCTTTGCATGCAGACGGTTTGCCTGCGGGCCGCACACAAGGAGAGCTTTCCAGCCCCACATCCTGCAAAGGTGCGGCAGCGTGCCTACACCCTATTTGTTGGCTCTGGTTGGTTCACGCGCACTAGTCCCCTTGGTATTGCTTTACTGTGGTACTGCCGCTCCTGGCCAACCTCAACCGAAACCCCTGCGGTAGATGCATGGGAGCACTCAACCACAGCGTTGCGTGCTTGTTGGACGAGGTGCCATTTCCCGGGAAAAGCGACATAACGCAACCTCTAGGAGCAGCAGGCCAGTGGCAAGCTGGCAAACAGTCCTGTGACTGCCTCCACAGTGAACGTTGTCGTGCACACACACCAGTGCACAGACCTAGCGGACCTAGCCACCTGCTCTTGCGCTGACCTGGCACCGCTTGGCGCCCACGAAACCCAGTATATAACGCTGCGTAGCGCGCAGCAGGAGCGGGGAACTGGATAGTACTGGGAGGTGTTGAGTACCAGTCAGCGGTACGTACCGTGGTCCCCTGGTGTACTATCGTCCTCTGGCACCTTCACAATACCCGATCCGCTATGCATAATGGAACATGCCCTGATTTTAGACGGCCACCTTGACATGCCATAGGTTGGCGGGTTTGTGACTTGCGTTGTGGATGCTCGCACGCCAGTGTCAGAGCAGGTTGCATGGGTTCGGTCTTGCGTGAGCAGGGGAGAACTCTTGCGCGGTGCTCATGACAATGAAGTATACCGACCGTGTCGTGTCGTCAACTAATCCCTACCTTAACTTACATCGTTAATAAGTAGCAGCTGCAGCGGTTGACTCTTAACTGTTGACAGCTGTCTCCCAACAGCTCCCCCCCAAAGGGTAGGCACCCTGCGGCCAAACCCGCTATGTGTTGCCTCACTGCAGCCAGTCTTGGTGCAGTCCTATACCACCATACGTGAGCCTCAGGTTTAACCAGCACTATGCGCAAATGGAACGGCCAGGAAGGAACTACCCTCGGCTGGCTCGTAGCAACATTCTTGATTGCATTAGGTCCATCACCTATAACAAGTCACATGAAAGACTGTATGCCCCAGTACAGGAGGCTGACTGACACGGAGAGCAGCGCGCCGGTGTCAGCCGCACCTCTCAGGCTGAGTGACTTTGTCCATGTCATCCTGGTACATAAGGCTAGGCACGACTACGCCCTGGAAGCGCACAGGTCAGGTTCATCTGCGCGGAGTTCACAACCGGGTGTTACACTTGTCGGTAGCCTGCAATCTGCGGCTACCTTGTTGCTGCCTCTTGACAGAAGGGATGTAATACAGGGCTTGTACTTTCATCGGGGAATAGCGTCGGACAGTCGTCGTGCACAAAGAGGGGCATACGAGAGCTTAGCAGCTTGACTGATGTACCGTTTCATCACTTGGCGAAAATGGCATAGAAAAATTAAGGCATAGCGCGGCCTCAGTCCTCCTTCGCAGTTCCCGCCGAAATTTCAGAGGCTGCTCACTGCCGTGTGTCTTACCTCGGCGTTCTTCAGGAGGGACACGGTGCCCACGTGCTCTGGTCAGTCATTCCAGAGCCACAGCCACACCAGATGAATTGCGCACGACACTTGCGGTCAGGTGTTGCGCTGTACCCCTCCGCCCTCCCTTCCCCTTGCCGCAGGCCATGGCGCCGCCTGGGTATACCGGCAGTCCTGGTCACGAATGTTAGCGACGAAGAGGTCAGTGTCGTGGACATAAACTGTCTGGCATCTAGCTCCATCAGCGGAATCTGTTCTCCCAAAGCCAGAGTTCCCCCACACGGCGGTTTGGCAGGTTGCCAGCTGCCTCGCTCCAGGGCTGGTGCCTGCAAGGGGTCCCCCGGCGCTTGCTGCATGGCCGCAAGCGCTACATCGTGCTTTCATGCATGCAGGTCGCAGCACTGAATGCCAACAGTACCCAGACACTAGAGTACTGGGTTCGGGTGAGGAGGTGCGGGATACAATGTGGGAGCCATAGCTGCCTGCAATCTGCCACAGATTGTCACTGCACGAGCAGTCGAGCCCCATGCGCAACAAACCGTACCTCAGCAAATGCAACAGTATGCCTGTCAAATTGAAGCGGGGGACAGTGTGGCCTCAGCGTATAACTGTGTTTTGCTGGTGAGCAGGTGGCGGACTCGACTCCTGAAGAGCGCTTTGTGCGTCCTTACATCCGCCGTGCTGCATTAGCTCCTTTCATTGTCAACGACACGCCACTCAAAGACAAGTACAAGTATGTCTTCATGGGAGACGATGATACAGCGGTGAGCACATGCCACGTCAGCGTGTGCACAGCGGGAGCTATGCGACTGATGCTGCATCAAGATCTCAACCCTATCAACCAGCCCAGCCATCTGAGCACCCGTTGACCTTGTGGCGTTTGACCTTGCCACTACGTCAGGTTAATTTCTTCGCCCTACGCCACGTCCTTCAACACTGGGACCACAACATACCTTACGTGGTTACCGACGGTGCGCTGGGCGAAGGCAGCAGTACGCGTCTAGGGTTGGACAGAACACCTTGCGAGGCCACCGCAGGTGCATTGCAGCCATGCAGCGACTGTCAAAGCCCTTAACACGCGTCTGATTGGCAGCGCACTCGCAACGCGTAACCTAGTGCACGCTTGCCTGGCGCACTGACGGCATGACTCCCACTGCTCGCTTCACCGACGCGAACCCGGCCGACCTTTCGCCCATCAGGGTTGATGCACGACCCCACGACGCTGCGGCCCAAAGACGCGTGAGTACTGAGGCGCACATATTGTGGGAAGACGACGTCAGCGTGTGTGGTAGTGCCGTTCACAGCATGACCCCTACCTACCGGCGCTGTGTCCCCCACCCATGCATCTGCCCTGCATCGGACATGCCAAATAGGCAATGGAGCAAGTGCGCTTTCCGCCTGGACCTTGTATCTGCTTCCCGCCTGGCTCTCACTAGTAATGGCACTTCCCCTTCGCCTGGCACCACACAGGTCATGGACGTATTCGTCGTACCTATCACCACGTTGCCTACCATGCCACCTGGACCGGAGCCCGTTGACGGCCAACCTCATAGCGGTGAGTGGATGATAAGTACCGCAGCCTACCCCGCTGGTGTGCACCTTCAAGCCACGGATCTCATATGCCGTGGCGAAATCGGTAGCCGGTGCCTCCGCACCGTATCGATGGTGTGGAAGGGGAGCGGGGCTCACGCGTGGCGGTGGCGGCCGGCTTCCCTCCCTGCATGCGCACACGTGCCAATGTTGCCTGACGCTCTCCGTCGCAGATGCCAGGAAGAGGGGGCTTCACTCCTATGCTGGGCTGTCCGTGCACCCTTGAGGTGGGTTTGGAGTGTACCTACGTCGTATTGATGCAGCATGTGCCCCTAACCCCCCCAACTGCAACATGGTACTGGCTCAAGGGCAGCGCATGGTTCATTGACACCGAGCGCATACAGCGCAGATTTGCACCATTGCGTGTATGTTAGTGCGCAAACCTGTCCGCTCCAGAACGAGCAGCGCCCCCTGCCATTGTCCATCACCATGCCCTCTAGGCAGCATGCAGCAGGCGGCCACAGCCTGACATCCGTTGGCTTGGCAACAGCACGGCAGACTGTGTAGCAGGAGTACGCGACCGCCACATCCCCTGCATATACGGTATGGGATGGGGTGCGGCGGAGGTAATGCATGACGTCTTCTGGACAGGCTTGTACCCGGGGCTAAGCAGTGCGGGTTGCAAGCGGCCGCTGCGTTTGGGACTGCAGTGGCTTTTGGCTGTCCTTTCTCTCTACCGACATACCGGCATCTACCCGACTTCCCCACTTGCCTAAACACTGCGTCTTTGGCTGACACTTGCAGGAGGTTCCGGCATGCTGTTTTCACGTGGTCTGCTAGGATGCCCGCCTTTTAACAACCTGGCTGCAGCACACGAAGCGCTGCGTAGCTTCTTGGCCGTTTCGCCGCCAACCAAGCATGAAGGTAAGACGGTGCCTGCGTATAGGGTTGGCGATGCGTGCCAAGGGTCGCCTGGCAGTGCTCTTCGACGTGCATGACCCACTGCGGGGAGTACGGTATTTGCAGTGGAGCCAACACAGCGCCATGTTACATCCCGCAGGCGGTGACATCCTCATCTCTCGCCTCCTTGCGCACAACGACATATGGATAACGGACCCAGGTATGATTATCCAGCCCGTCCCCGTGCATGCAATCTGGGGGCGCCTCTGTTGCAACGGGAATCGCACGAATCGCAACATGTCCCTAGCGTGTGGGAGAATGTCCTGCACACAACGGCTGAGGGCAGCTATCGGTTGTTTGATTGCCCTCGCAGCAACGTACTGGTGGGAACCGCTGAACTTCCTGCCCATGAACGGCGAGGCTAAGCCGTACCGGTCCTTTGGAGGCTTCCCGGGTACGGAGGGGTGGCAGCTGTTCGACCGCGTGTTGGACGGCAGCTGTCTGAAGGACTACAACGGCTGCTTGAGGCACGTGCTGAGCGAGGTTAGCCGGCACAAGCCGGTAGACCGGCAGCAACCAGGAGAGATGCGCACGTGGGCCGAGAAGGCCATTGCTGCTTGGCATGTGCTCATGCGTGGTACGACACTGTCACATGTTGGTAGTAAAAGAGTGTAGAGTATGGCGCGTAAGCGACTGCAGCACATTCGCGGGGTTCAAGTGGTACAGTGCAGTGAAGCAAGGCGCTGGACGGCTGAGGTGGGCCTTGTTCGGACTGCGTGTACGGTCATACCGGTACAGTGCGTGCACTTGGGAGCCGACACCCAGGTCCGCAAGTTGTCATGCTAAAGATCTATGAAATGTAATACGGTAAGCAAAATTGTGCACGTTTGTGCTGCTTATGAGTGTGCCGGCGCGCACCACAGACTTCCTGGCGCGCACGGCCTTCGTTGGTGCATCTGTGCGCTGCCTGGCTGCCTCCTCCTCTCTGCTTGGAACTGGCAAGCAGTATATTGTGTCTGTGTACGACAATGTCAGCATGCCTGTCTTTACCAAACACCAGTTGATGTCAACCTTCGGCCCTAAGAAGTGCGTTCCTGGCACTAAGTGTACCGGTACTGGTATGCGCGGGACCTTTGCTGAACCCTGATGGCCCAGGATGGCCAGGGGACCCCTGGTACCTCACGCGCTCACGATACGTACGCGGGATGAAACAGGAGCTCCCCTGGGACGAAAGCTAGCGCGGCGGTTTCGGGTGCTTTCACCGCGGGACGGCACAAGGCCGCAGCACTAGTCAGCAAGGCATGGGTTGGGAGGGGGGCCACGCCCGGGTGTGGGTCCCAGGGTCCAGGGTCCCCAGTGTTCCGGTCTTATCTGGTACGGAATCCTAAGCGCCTACAATTTTGGACCCTCCCTGCCGCAAATTGTCGAAGTACTGCTTACAAATTTGGCCGTAAAGATTGCAAGTCCGAACTTTTTTCCTGGAGGGCAAGCCCCCCATGCCCCATACCCCCAAGCACCCGCATGGCAAAGCAGCAGCGTGGCAGTGAAGCACACCTGGGGTACACGCGCACGGGACCATGACAGCCAAGTATGCTGCATGCATGCGCTCACAGCCTCACACGCACGCACACTGGAGCGGTACGCCCAGGGGAACTCCCTGGGGTGTGCCTTTGGTGATGAGCGCCCTGCACCTGCTTACAATTCTTACGGCTGCCTTGAAGGAATTGTCTGAGTACCGCTTACGATTTCAGGTGCAAGTTGCATAGAAATCCTAATTTCGCTTATAATTTTGACCCCAAGAATCCTAAGAACCGGCCTGGACGGCCGGGGAATTCGTAATATTGTGGAAGACCGGAACGCTGAGGGTCCCGTCCATGATTTGACTTTGACTATTTATCGCACAAGCCGGTGCACTGAAGGACAGTCACCTTGAGTGGCGGCCTGAATGTCCTAACTGGCTGATGCAGATGCGGCAGCTTTGAGCGCAGCTGAGACTCCGCCACATGATGCTCATACATCCCCACAAACAAAGCCCCCTGTTGGTGGCCCTCATATTAGAGCACTGCCAATGCAGTCCGTGATGCGTGAAACACGGAAACCCTCAGTCTTGACACTGCTAAGCAAAGCACGGGGACTGCCGCCTTCGGCACGGTGCAGTACAGCTCAACGCAGCAGACACAAAACACCGGGCCCACTAAACGAGGGCCTCCGCCAGCCCCCACTAAGGCCCCTTCATCCGGCCTACATATGTTGCATAGGCAGCTATCAGAGCATACGGTCGTGACCAGCATTTAATTTCCCCCCTATCACTATGACACAGTGACACGGTGTGCACCGTCTGCCAAAGGCCTTGGCCCAAGGCACACCGCAATGTCGTGACCTAATGCACGTCCTCACGTGGTTCGACACATCGTCCAGCCCCATCTACATGCGTTTAGTGCCATCGTACAAGCGTGAATCTCCCACCAGTTGTAGCGCTGTCGGCCTCCCACCAGGTGCCAAAACCCAAGCCGTCTTCAGACTGCATCGCCCGCCGCGCCCGCACGGCACGTGGCTTGCACTGCACATTCAGCAGGCACAATCCCACATGTACAGCCAAGCAAGCTAGTGCTCCTACGGTAAGAATCGTACCGGCATGGGAAAGTCGCTCGCTAAACAGGAGTACATAAGGATTCCTACAGGCTCTCTCGGATTAATTCATGCACGACGCTGCGGCTTTGACCTCTACTATGCAGGACAAGACAAAACTCATCTTGCAGAGCGTAACACTTTTGCATCCAGGCCCATGGCACCAGAACTGTGGGGCCCAGTATGGAAGAGCGTCGTGTTGTGCGCGAGCACGTGCCACGCGGCAATGGCCTTCTCGGCCCATGTCTGCAGGTCGCCCGGGTGGTGCCGGCTAACCTCGCTCAGCACGTGCCTCAGGCATCCGTTGTAGTCCTTAAAACAGCTGCCGTCCAACACGCGGTCGAAGAGCTGCCACCCCTCCGTGCCCGGGAAGCCTCCAAAGGACCGGTACGGCTTAGCCTCGCCGTCCAGCGGCAGGTCCTGCTGCTGCTCCCACCAGTACGTAGCTGCAGGCAGCACCAAGTTGGGGACGCGGCTTAGGATTGAGCCATAAATGATGCGACACACGACACGCCAACTGTGCCCAGGATAGGCGCTCCAGCATTTCACGACCCAGGCACGCACTGGGCGCTGGGGTTTTCTTATGCATGGTTTTACAGCTTTGGTCGTCTTCCAGAGCCCCGCCCCGCCCCGCTCACAGAGCTGGTCCTGACCATTAGGGACACGAGGTTTCCCACCCTCTAGCTGTACGAAAAGGAGCCACCAGTCCGTAAGCATAGGCCACGACGAGCGGGCCCCAAGTTCACCCACCACTGGTCCCGCCCCCACATAGCTTCTCGCCAAGACACATCCATAGGACAAGCATCACCCCTGTCGTGGCTCCCAACCACCCATGCAGATGCCAAGCATGCACCCGCGCCGTGCACCTGCATACTGATACCGTAAGTAAACCAAGCATTCTGACGCACGTAGAACCAACCTGGATCCGTCACCCACACGTCGTGATGAGCCAAGAACCGTGAGATGAGGATATCACCACCTGTCGCATGGTTGAAGGGCATGGTAGTCA
This sequence comes from Chlamydomonas sp. KOR1, assembly GCA_036984285.1. Lineage (NCBI taxonomy): Eukaryota > Viridiplantae > Chlorophyta > Chlorophyceae > Chlamydomonadales > Chlamydomonadaceae > Chlamydomonas > Chlamydomonas sp. KOR1. The sequence goes on along the minus strand of BQMZ01000055.1, from coordinate 167,467 downwards.
CGAGCAACGCACCCTGGCGATGTGCTTTGGGGCTGCGCGCGCACGGCGGGGGCTGCGGAATTCCAGGCAGATCACGTACTGTACGTGTTGTAGCGAGAAATATGCTACCTGTACACAGTCCGTTGAGGGGCCGGACTGCTGTCGATCATTGCTGATTTTCACTTATGTGCTCTACAACAGCACGCCCACAGCGTGATACCATGCCGTGCTGATGCTTACCTCCATGTTTCTCCGGCGGCGATACTATGAGGAAGCTGCGTAACGCCTCCTGCGCTGACGTTGTGCTATTGAATGGCGGACAGTTGAGCAAGCCGCGTGAGAATACCATGCCGTAGCCCCCTGCAATCAATGCAGCCGGAGTGTCAACTGGACTCGCAAGGCGGCTCAGTATTGCGCACCTTGCCTTCTGCTACATGCACACTGGGGCGCATTGCGTGCAACAAACGATAAGCTGCGTGCCGCTCCTTACCGAAAATGCATGGGATGTGGTTGTTGCGTACCCCCGCCACACACTCTGCTGTGTTGGCGCCAAGGAAGCGGATATCGGGCTTTGGCCGCTGGCTGCAGGCGGCCTGAGAGGGACAGACATGACAAGAATGATTTAAAATGATTTTAGTTCGGTGCGCCCACCCACGTGAGGCGCGAAACCAGCGGGGTGTGAGCACATGACCCCTTCCTAAGCTGGCATTGCAGTCTACATCTGTACAAGCTACAGCGTTGCGATAGTGAGCTTCCTTCCTAGAAACGCATGCGTCCTGGGTACGTGCTTACAATCTGCATGCGTGCACGCTGAGGGCATACCAACCTCAAGGGTGCACGGGCACCCCAGCTGTGGAGCGAATCCACCTCTTCCCGGCATCTGCGGACAAGACGACGCCGTGCGTTAGGTAAGACACACCCTGCTAGCTCCACAAGTGGTGTTGCAGCCAATGACGTTGGACCGCTGGCGTTTTGTGCACGCATGTCGCAGAAGCTAGTAGTTGCCACTCAACCGCCCAGCATACAAGATACGTCCTTACCGCTATAAGGTTCGCCGTCAAGGGATTTCGGTCCAGGTGGCATGGTAGGCAACGCGGTGACATGAAGGAAGAATACGTGAAAGACCTGTAGGTAAGGCCCAAAGCAGGGCTTAATATGGCGAAGGCAGCAGAAGCGAGAACCAGTACGGTGGGGCTCACCGACGCACCTGGTCAAATGCACGAGCTCTGTCGCTGCCAAAGCCCGAGCGAGACACTTACCTGTCATTTGGTCGCAGCGTCGTCGGGTCGTGCATGAACCCTGCCAAATAGTCAACAGCCGCGTTAGTCCGCAGCCCACGTGCATTAGCGGATCGTGACGTTGCAAGGGATGCACCCAGTGCCCCGACGCACCGTCAGTTACCACATAGGGAATGTTTGAATCCCAGTGATCCAGGATGTGGCGCAGGCCGTAAAAGTTCACCTGCAAGCCACATGACGTCGAAGCGCAGGGGCAACAGCACGCGTCAACCCTACCGGTACTCATTGCATCAGCAGCACTCACGCAGGGGTAGCTGATGACCTTGGACTGCGGCCACACATGCCACCAGGCCTTCTCACGCAAGCCTCACCGCAGTATCATCGTCCCCCATGAATACGTACTTGAATTTGCCACGCAACGGTGTGTCGTTCACGACAAAGGGAGCCAGGACAGCCCGCCGGATGTAAGGGCGCACGAACCTCTCGTCAGGGCTCGAGTCCGGCACCTGCCATGCAGGAGTGCTGGTTAGCAGCAAGTCCCGGCTGGTCCCGGCTTAGGCAGCCCGCAAACGGCGAGGCACCCTTGTTGCAGGAAGTTGACGACTCGGTTGTGACACAGGTTACCCTCTTCCTCACCCGAACCCAGTACTCGTTAACTTGCGAGCTGTAGGCATTGCGTGCCGCAACCTGTATTGTCATGGGCCAGGGTACACAGCTTATGCGCTGTTGGGTTCTCATGGTGCGCTGTAGCACTTGGAGCAGGGGAGGCCACCTGGTGCGGGCCCCACCGCACGGCTGCTGATGCTAGGCGTGCGGCTACCCGCTTGGTTGAGAACCGCCAGGCGGCATGCCACTCACCTCCTCTTCGCTGATGTCGGTAACAAACACAGCTGGCACACCAAGCCGGCGCCACGGCCTGCAGCGCCAGGAAGGGGCCGCGCACCCTCGTCGCCCTAGGTGACGGCTCCCGCAGCTGCCCTAGGTGACGGCTCCCGCAGCCGTAGCGGGGCTGTTGCTGCAACGTGCTCAGACCGGACACCGCAAGACATCCATATATTCGCAGCATGGCAGAAACGAGCATCGATGTGTGCACCGAGCGACCCGAAAGTGCTTCGCGCTTCGCTGGCTCCGCAAACAAGTCTACCTGTGTGCCGCCAGCGCCTGTTCCTGCCTGGCTCTATGTGTCAAGATAACATGGACGAAGTCAGCAAGTTTGAGCCGGCCTATGTGAACAGTGCCTCCCTCCGCAGTCGAGTTTTCGTCAGCCCCTTTTCTGTACGCTGGCATGCATTCTTTAATATGACCTTGTGTCAGGACGGGGCGAAACAGTAAAAGCACTGTGACTACAACCCCTGCTGCAAACATCCCTGGGGATGCTGCTGTCGTCTATGTATCTCGTGAGGAGACAAAACTAAACTTGTGCACGTAAAGCATGATGGTGCAGATGGCTCATTCGCGCAGGTTATAATCCCATCCAGCCTTCGGCCTTCCTGGCGTCTATCATCCCATGACTCAGCATAGCGCGAGTTTGCCACTGCCGACATAGCTTGGATGTCTCCATCACACACACTAAAGCAACAGGCAAGTCGATCAGGCAAGTTGGTTGGCGGCAGACTTGGTGTGGACCAACCTACACCTGCTACACCCAGGCTCCCCTGCTGCTGTAAGCTCCGTGGCGCGTGGGCCCCAGATGGCTGGCCAAGCTTGAGGTGCACCAAACAATAAGTAGTGGTTTAAGGAGTTCCGTTTCCAGCCCGTCCTGTCTGGTTCTTCTGCAGTGTGAACTCCAAGGAGCCAGAGCAGCTTCAAAGTCAATCTGCATGCAGTAAAAGCAGCGCAGCGCAGGGAGCAAGTTCCTTCCAGCTCTTGTTCCAGCCATCCTGCCCACAAATGCAGTGCATTGCTACGCACCTCCGCCACATACCGGTATACAGACCATATGGACAATACCAACACAAGGAACCCTGAACGCCCTGAACCTAACATAAGAACCCCTGAATTTCCAGTTAGTACACGGGTGGTTGTATCAGGTAAAAAAATCAGGGTGCAAGCAGCCCGCTCCAGGGGAGAGCCCCCTTGGCCCGCTCTCACGAAAGACAAACAGTTCTACCGCCGCCCATGCGCCGCCACACACAGCAAAGAGGCCTTGCCCACCCAGCTCATCAACAGTCCGTTGATGTAACCCGCATCAGCATCGTCAGAAGGGATCTGCTTCCCTTCATCACATGAATTGTGGATCAAACATGGATCGGTCAGTGATTCACAATGCTGTTTCAACTCACAGTGTGCCCTGCATGCACGTGAACGAACTCTACCAGTGCACGATGAATGCACCCTGCAGCTGCCACACTACGTGGCAGAGCGTAGCACATGATCAAGGATACAGGTGCAGATGGCTGCATGCGTAACATGCCGTGACAGCACCCGGTCCAAGGAGGATCACCGCTCAGCCACGTTCCTCACCCACGAAGTTCGTGCCATCGGAGCATAGAGTTAAACATAAGCATGTTCAAGTTGAAGTCAAACTCGTCCTTGCAGTTCCTATCCTCTGGCATCTTATATCCCGTTGGTGTGCCAGGAAAAATAGGCGTTATGCCGCACTGGTAATGCAGTCCAAGGGGGCCCTCCCAACGCTTCTCCACCTCGTTTCGCTTGAACGGAGACGTATCAGCCATCACATCAAAAGGCACTATTTGCATATTGATGTTGACCTTCGCCGCATCGCCTTGAAGGCGCTTAAGGTAGTTGCGGGCTTCCACTGCAGCTCGCAAGCACTGCTGCTCCTCGCCCGCAGACCGATGGAGGTGTGCACCAAGGACCACCCAGAATATGTGCATACTCCTGCCCGTACCCGTAAAGCTGCTGCTCACCGAGCGGGTAAGGTTCTCCAGGGCAGCTCCAGAGACGCTGGCGGCCGGGTCAAACTGATCACCATGTAGGCTGCCAAACACAAAGAGTTCAGGCTGTAATGCTGACAGCCCGCCCATTGCAAACCATTTGCTCCTGGGGTCTGCACCCGCAAACCAGTAACCAATTCTGAATGAGGTGTCATCTGGAAGGGTGTGGTTCTCGATGCGGGAAAAAGCACCATGCCCAATCTCGAACAGGTCAGTACCGTTCTTGAAGTAGGTGTACAAGGACTGGTCATGATCTGCAAGAAAGGGTGCAAACATGCTCAGAGAGATGCAGCAGTTATGATCGTTACTCATCCTCTTCTGTGCCTAGTGCATACAGCGCAAAAGCAAAGATACGAGCTGGTCTCCAGCTGCTCACGGCCCTTTGATTGCACAGCCCAAGAAACTTACAGTAGTGCTCCATAGCAGCTTCCATTCCTCTGATGTACCACACAAGTCGATGATATATGTGCCGGATGAGACTGTCACCCATGTATATCATCTGCGCGGGCAACAAGCAAGAGCACGGTTGTCGGTAAGGGCGTGCTGAAGTGAAGTGACCAACTCAGCCGCACTGCCTTGCGTTGTCGCATCCAGTGGACGGCACAAGCCTGTTATCAACACACCAAAACACGCCGCTCTGCAGACACGTACCTGTGGGTGGCTTAGACAGAGAATTTAATAAGGCTGTAGGCTGCGGCAAGCCAGCATCTTGTAGCCGGCCAGCTGGCACACACAGCACAACTTCCACACGCACCTGTTTTCCTGCGAGGAAGTCTACGATCTTCCTCCGCGGCAGCCTGTGCCAGTCGCAATCCTCGCCAGATTCGTATTGAGGTACGTTGGTGTTGTGTATGTTGAGGTGGGTCTCCACAACACCAACAGCCCGCCCACTGCAAGCATCACACCACCGAACATGCCCGTGCCAGTAAGGCAGTTAGACCAGGGAGGTGGCAGAAACTCAGGAAGGGAACATGCTGGCAATTCAAAAACTTCCAGTAGTGTTTTCTGTTATTAAAGCGGTGTACGACACAGGAAGTTAGGGGTGTCAAAATCGGTTGTACGGCAGGGGGCGGTTGGTCGGTGTTGGGGCCCCTGGAAGTAAGTTGGACGGGGTTCCCGTGGACCTTGATTGTGCTATGCACCAACTGGTTTCTCACTCTGCGGACACGGTAAACACCCATCTTGGTGCAGCTCACGGTATGCATTGGAGCTACGCAGCAATAATGTGCAGTGCTTTACCTGCATGGTACCGATCCGGTCAAGGCATGCACCAACGCCCTCACCTGGCGTTTTGTCGCCTCCACTGCCCAGCCCACCAGGAGCCGGGAGCATCCGTGTACATACACATGGCGCGGCCTGGCGGTCCGTACGGCCAGTGCACCTCGAAATCTACCTTGTCGCGTTCAGGCTCCGTAAGGAACACCATGTAACTGCATTGGCAGGCCGGCAAGAAAGAGCTGACTGCGTGCTTAGGGCACAAGTGGCACGCATTTGGCGTGGGCCCCTCCCAGGTGGAAGGCGTGTGCGCTTTCTGTACTAGTACGCATGGCACCCTGTGACAGCGCGATATATGTGCATAAGGTGCCTTCATACAGCACCGGCCGATGGTACACATCTTCAGCGTGCAAGCATGCATGCAGTTGAGTGGCAGGACCCCACTCACTCGTAGAAGACGTCAAGGCCCTCTGCATCCCAGTTGAAGCGCCCAGACCTCGGCATTGTGCAGTTGCCGTTCAGGCACGCGCCGGGCGCTGGACAGACAGATGCCGGGTACTGCGATAGGCACGTATCCACTTCGTAGAACCGCGGCCCGCTGGAAGACACGGTATTTACGCCCAGGAGGCCAAAGCTACCCGACGAGTCTGCGTCCATCGACTTGGCTTGCTGTCGTGCAACCGCTACCCCCTTGAATAGCGTCTCGTAGGCATAGGGCTGCGGGGCCCGAAGTCCTAGTTCCATGTCGGCCGCTGGCAGCGGTGAGCTGACTGAGCGAAGCAGGTCCGCTGCGCATGTGGGCAGTGCGCAGGTACCTGCCACGACAACTGCCGAAAGAGTGGCCAGCCCAGCACTAGTGCTCACTGCTGCGGTGCCCCACTCGTCCGGAAACGCGGCGGCGTTTGTAAACGGCAGGCGGCCGAACGCACTGTGCGACCATGGCCGCTGGCTGGATGGCTCCAAGTCCACAGGCGCTGTCACGGCGTAACCAAGGTTCCACAGAAGCCTGGATAGCAGGCGGAAGGCAGCATGGTTGGTGGCGCTCTCAGATTGCGAGTGGAGGATGGTGGCGGGAGGCGGTGGCTGCTGGGCGCCAGGAGGCCCACGATGAAGGGCCAGGCGCCGCAATGCGCTTAGTGTCTCCATGATGTTCGTAAACGGGTAGCGCTTGAGCAAGCCCCAGCTGAGAGCCACGCCGCCTGCAAACATGGTAGTACGGTATGCATGTCGTGAATCTGCAAGCAGGGCTTGTGCAGTACAGCTTCCAGCAGGCCTGCAGGGCTGAGCAGTTTTCGCACCTGCTGGAGAGATGTGGTAACGCGAGCTCGCTGACATGATACAATCCAGAACGTCTGGGTTAGAGGCGTTGGTTGGCAGCGCCGAGCCCCCAGGTTGCAGGCGCCGCTCGGCGGCTTGCGCTGCATGGCACGCCAGGGCTGGGGTGCAGGGGCATCCAGGAAGGATGCTGCCTGTGGGCGTCATCCCTGCGGCTGCATTATTGCCGCTGGAACCTGAAGATGCACGCGGCGCCTGGCCCACATGGCAAGGGAGGCACCGCGGTGCGCTGAGGTCGCACGTCTGCCTCGAGTACGGGTGCTGCTGCTGGTCCTGCTGGCCTGTCTCCGGTAAGAGCCTCCGCTGGCTAAGCGTCCCAGCGGGGGTGTGAACACTGTGGCTTGTGCGGCCAAGGCAATCGGACACCACGTACGGAAGCGTGTGATCCCTGTGCATTGAAGTACAGGGAAAGCAAGAAGGTAAGGCAGTAAGGGTAGAAGGATCGTGCAGCATGATTACGTCCAGCCGGGCGAAGAGCACGTGTCATGTACGGTTCAACGCCGTTCCGGTCAATGAGCAGAGGGACGTACGCCTTGCCCTGCCACGTGCCAACAGCTTAGGAAAGCATGCGAAAAAGCGGCTTGCATTTATCCATAGAAGTGCAACAGCGAGGTGTGTCACGGTGGTCGGTGTGCCAACGTTCATGCACAGCTATCCTAAACCCTGACGCACACTGCGGCACCTGTTGATGCCTACTGCGGCACCTCTTGATGCAACTTGCCCTAGCGGCACCAAATCTACGGCCAAAGAATAACACGAGCCGTTGCGCGCAAGCTCGCTGCGCGGGCACAACTTGCTTACCAGCCTCGCAACTGCCGTCGTAGCCCTTCCATGTTCACTTCAACGCCTGGAGCGGCAAAGAAGAGCCACTTGAACGCAGGTGCAGCAGCAGCTGCCAGAAACGGAGACAGCGCCACTTGTAGCTCGGCCTGTATGCTGGCACGCTGGTCTTGGAGACTGGCTTCTTTCGGGTAGCCAACCCACACCTCTCCTGCTCGCTGCCCGATAGATGCCGCCTCGCTTGCTGGAAGGGTCGTCGAGTTGCTCACGACTACCAGCGGATACCCTTTGGTGCGCCACAGGCGGTGTCCATCAAGAACCCCTACGCGCACAGGTAAAAACGAAACTGGCGTAAGCGTGATTGATCAGTGACACGGACCACGATGGTGGATGACACGCCTGGGGCGTCAAGGCAGCACGTGTGTAAACGTGCAGGTTGGTCTGCACCTGATGTACATTTCCGCTATGACCCTCACAACCCTGCCGCCGCGGTGCTGGTACCAGTACTGCTGAAGCTTGGGGCCATGCCCGATTGCCCGTGCACGAAGCAGGCGTGTGTCACCCATGGTGTGAAAAGTCGGCAAGCCTATATGCAATATGTATATACTATGCCTGTGGTGCCTCTTCTGATGTCGTAGTGTTTGTTACTGTTAAGGATGCGATGTTGACCAACACCGTGGAAGCCCGCCCTCACCAGTCTCTCCTCCACTGATGCACAGGAAGATATCATGTGGCTGTAGGACTTCCTGGCTGTCGACTTGCACTGTCAACGTCGCTAGCAGGAATGCTAACACCGCTGGCCGCTGACACTGACTTTTGGTCCAACTGGCCATGTTCACAGGCCCTTATTGCGGCAAATATATGGCTGCGTCCCAGTGGCCTCTGTAAAATAGATCGGCGATGGCATGCATGCGGCGTTGGTGCGACAACCACGGAGAGACAACGGGGGCAGTAGCTCATGTAACTACCCGCCGGGTAGTTGTATGGGCAGTAGCTCATGTAGTGAGTGTCCTTGTATGATAGCTTGGCTTGCATCTTGTTGAACTGTGTCGCGCTGTGTCGTACTTCAACAGTAGTGAGAAGCAGGGGAACTCATGTGGACAGTAAAACTAGAAATAAATAAATGGCATCAGCTTGCGAGTGGACAGCTCCTAGTTTTCCACGCAAACTTTGGGTGGAAAGCCTGCAATGTCAGACCTGTCGAACCTGTCCGAACTCCGAACACCGTCTCCTCCCTGGCAATCCGGCTGCGCAAGCTGCCGGTGCGCTGGGCAACCAGCCTAAAACTAGCGGAGGTGCATGAGCAGCGCAGGCAGCTAGCAGAGGGCTACGTGCGGGAGGCGCTAGGCGGGCAACCCGGGGCAGAGGTAGGGGAGGAGTGCGATGTCTTCCAAGCCGCCCAGAGGCGGCTGTGGAAGCGGGTCCGCTGGGAGAATGGGAATAAGGAGACCCTGTGGTGGCTGGCCGTGGACGGGGTGGCGCTGCCTGGCAACACCCACCTGGCCCACCTGCCGGCCGAGCCCTGTGGCTGCGGCACCTTTGGTGGCGGGGCGGGGCAGCACACCACCCCTCGCCTGCACCACTTCTGGAACTGCCTAGTAGCCTGCAGCGTGCGCCAGCAGATCGAGGCCTACACCGCTGGGCCAGTCTCCCGCGCGCACCTGTGGCTGGCTAAGCCGCCGGACGGCTGCAACCAGTCCCCCTGGGACGTCGTCACGCTTGCAGCCTTGTCAGCCATGGAGGCTGGGTGGACCAGCCTTCGGGCTGCCACTCGTAACCCCGCTGGGGCCAGGGCTACGCAGGCCTCTTCACAGGGTTCAGCATCCTCGCCGCAAGGTGGGGAAGTTGGGGGCAGCCCCCTGGAGCGGGCGTGTGCGCGGGCAGCAACGGATTTCTGGGTACGGCTGCGCTCGTTTGCGGCCCTGGGCGTCCCGCGCCATGGCTGGGAGGAAGTGGGGCCCAACCACCCCGTGCTGTCGGTGGAGGGAGGGCGGCTCAGCATAGCGCAACCGGTGGTCTTTAACGCGCAGGAGGCAGTGGACTGACCTCCCTGGGTGCAGCGTTCGTTCGTAGGGAAAGCCCGTACTGGGGGGCTCGTAGGTGGTCGTAGGGCCCCCCTATGGGCTTAGGTCTAGGGTGTGTGTTAAAGGGAGGGTCCTGGAGACGGGCTTGCTAGCCGCTGCGCGTGGTTCGCGGGGTGTTACGGTGCTGTGGGGTCGCCTCCGTCACGTCGCCTGGGTGGTAGCGGTGTGCGCTTTGGCTTCCAGCTGTGTTTACTAGGCCTACCCGTCTCGCGGGTCGTGTGTTTGTCATTGGCTGTTGGGTGTGAAGAGCCCAGCCCTGGGACTCGCTTGCTTTGGTCAGCTCGTGCCCCTCGTGCCTGCGCCAGCCAGAGGGTTTAGCCAGTGGCGTGTTCGCTGTCGTGAGGGGGCGTGTGGAGTGCCGCCTTGCTGCGTGTGGCTCGGGCGCCCTGGACGGCTCCTATTCCCGGCCCTTGTGCTCTGCTTGGCGTGCGCCGTCTGCTGCCCTGGCGTGCTGCCCGTCGGTGGTCTCCCCTGGCGTTGTGTGTGCGGTGGAGTGGGTGCGGTCCTGCCTTGCCTGTGCCGTCTTAGGGCCGTGGGTCGCCCTTGGTGAGTAGACCCCCGCGTGTGCTGTCGGGCGTTGTCCCGTGTTTCGAGCCCTCCCGGCTCGTGCCTTAGGCCCTAGAGGCCGTCACTGTGTCTCGGTCCGGTTATGGACCCCCGGCTCCTGCCCACAGTGTAACACTACTGGTTTACACCGTGACCTGTAACTGCGTCTTGCGTGGGGATGTTGGAAGGCTGGTACGGAGTGTGCTGGTACATGGTACCTGTGCGCCGGCTCTACAACAGGCCTAACAAGCCCAGGTGCAAACAGGTGGGTCACGGCGCGTGGAGAGGCACACGAGCCTTTGCTCCCGTATCATAGGTACTTGCGCAACACAGCGTGTTGAAGGCTGGCTGCATTTCTTCACCCTCCGGCCAGCTGTGTCGTACTCATGTGCCGCAGGAAGCAGGGCTGGCACGTGGCAGGTACACGGAAGTGCCGGCAGTGCGTGTGACAGCAGTAGTCAGACCGACATAGGGAGCTCCGAAGCTCTTGAAGTAAGAGCCCAGCTATCGGCCACATAGCGAGCCCACCGCCCCACACCAGGGGAGATCTCCCCTGTCCCACATCGTGCCATATGTGCCGTGCTAGATCAGGTGCACAGGCACCTAGGCCTTGGTTCTTCGATTGCAGCGGGCAGTCCTGCTTGTCGCCTTGTGCGCTTGTGGTGTCCACTTTGTATGTATGGTTCTACAGTTTTGGTCCCCCTCCAGAGCCCACGCAGCCCCGTCCTGCTTACAGAATGGTCCCGGCGGCCATTACGGACACGTCCGGGGTTGCCCACACCTTTCGCTGCTCCATAAAACTATGGGCCAAGACGAGCGGCGGGCCACGAGTTCACCTACCTCAGCCTGGTCCCGCCCCCACAAAGCTTGTCCCCAAGGCTTATATATGGAACACAGGCAACTGTTGTGGCCCCTAACCAACCTTTGCGCTTCCCAGGAGAAACAAGAATAAGAAACGAGGCAGCTGTATGTACCGGGGATCAGCCGGTGTCGGCGCTAGGATGCTGCTTTCCTCCTCCAATCCTAACCCGATGGGCCTCCCAGGAGCACAGGCCCCACCACCTCCATAGCCGGCCCAGGCCGGCCCCCGCACAGAAGCAACCCCCTGCTGCACCAGGCAGGCAAACAAGGCAGGGTAGGCGCAGTCCGTGTACTATTTCCTGGGCAGCATCCGCCCCTGCATCAGTCAGTGTCAGGAGCCTCTGGGGCTCCCCTGGTCAGGAGCCTCCGACCAGGTGCAAAGAACGCGCCCGCCGTTCACCACCCGCACCCAGGGGTGGGCCCACCCCGGGTCGGCACAGCCCCGGCTGTGTCGACCCTGTCCCATCCCGTGTGCGGCACATCTAACTCTGCAAACGCCCGCAGGTGCTCCCACTTACTTGCATGCAACTTCCTGGTGCGAGGCTTGCGACACTTGGGGCTGCCTCTGGGGGATCGCTGAGCTGCTTTCAGCCCTGCCATGCCGTGTGTGCGTGCAAAAATATCCTCCCCACCCCCATGGCCTCAAGGCCGTTCTGCGGTTACCCCCCATGGCCACAAAGGCCGCAAGGCAGGGCCACCACCTCTATCTCACCACACACTGCTGCACTCCCGCGGGCGCACTAGCCAGCCACGCACACGTGCTCCCTCGCTCCCTCCGTATGCCCTCTGCCGCTGGCTAGCAATCCCGCACGCTCCCCATCACCGCCCGCGCCACAGGGCAGTCCCAGAAGTGGTATCGCCTGGGTTGCCGCCGGCCCCGATACACTGACTCCAGATCAAGGGCGATGCATGTCCCCTTGTGTGGCCACAACGTACGGCTTGCTCCCGATTATACCTCCCACTCCCGACTAAACCGACGAGGCGTGATCATCATAATGTAGCGTTTTGTAGCGTTGCCTCGCCGCTGTACCGGTAACGCGGGCAGGTGCCTGAGATGTGCCTCTAGTCACAGAAAGTAATGGTAAGAAGGGCAGCGCTGGCAGCACGCCGCAGGCTTTAAACACACAGCGTCCAGGGCTCCAGGCATTCTCGGGGCGCTACGGGCAAGGGCCTTTAGGACTGGGACGTGGTGGTGGAAATAGCACCCACCCAGAGCAGCATGACGGAAGCGTTCTGTTCTGCAGCTGCGTGTTTTCCTGCGGCAGCGGGTCGGGGTTTTGGTGGGGGCCCGTGCCTGACTGCGCTGGGATACACTCTCCACAAAAAGAGGAAGTCCGGTTTCCATACCGTATGCTGCTGCACCAGCAGGGCCTGAAGCCCCGCTGGCGAAGGGGGTTGAGCCAGGTTGAGCTTGCGTGCTTTTCCTGCTCAGTTGCTAATTGCTGACCGCTTTACACTCTGGGGACCAACCAGCCCCTGCCCACCGCTGCTACTTGGCGTCGATTGCAGCAGGGGCGCGTGTTATTTTGGGTGTCATGTCTCAAACAAGAAGCCCTTGGCGCAAGGCTGACGGGCCTTCCTTGGCTGCTGGTGGCAGCTGGGCACAGGGAGGCAGGCCCTCCTTGCTGGGCAAGCTCGCATCGTAGCAAATAGCACCGTAAGCTTGACACCGATGTGCGTGTTGATTGCTGGTGTGGGATGGCGGATGGAGGGTGGACGGAGGGCGGCACTGTGTGCGGTGACAAGCGGTGCTACAGCTTTTTCACTGGAGTGGAACACACGGCATTTGAACCAAGGGGAGCTCCCCTGTTTCAACCTGCAGTCTGTCTCGTTGGTCTGTGTCGTTCTTTCCTGAGGCGCATGGGTACACTGCGATCGCAACGTAGCCAGTGCCATACATGTATATATGCACAACTGAAAACGGCAGGAGTATGGGGCTCTGCATTGGGTACATACAATCATGTTCGCAATTGTGCGCGTGCAGCCCGTCGACACAACCCCACGCGGACAGCGCAGAAATTTAGACATGTATCACCCTGCTGTGCTTGCTTTCCTGCACTGATTGTTGACCCGGAGTAGGAAGCATGGCCCAACGTTGTCTTACTGTCCTGGCGGTGGCACTTGTATTGCTTCTGCAGCTGGCAAGGAGCCAGATATCACCGCCTCCCCACCATATATTGCGCCTCGAAGTTGAAGAAAATACGGACCCGAGGGGAGAACCGGGAATGGAACCCTGCGCTGCAACAGACAGCGATCTTGAGGACCTTTACAAAACGTGTGAGTCTGGTCTGAGATGAACAGAAGAAGCGTGGTTAACAGCGACAGAAGGAGCGTAGTTAACGTGACCATACATTATCGTTCTCTGCCCTGCCAGGCCTCGAGCCGGACCTCGTATTTTGGAAGTCCCAGCTGCCCTTGAATAGAAGCCACATTGACGCATTTATCGACAGATGGTCTGCAAGGGAATGGTGAGAACCCGGTGAAGCACGGGTGCTTGTGGCGGGTTGGGCGGGAGACTGACCCCCGTGGTGCTTAGCAGTCAGACACGTCACACAAGATGGCGCAGCGCCAGGGCGCTGTCCCTGCTGCACAAAGCACTCCATAACCCCCTAGCTCTATCCCAGGGGAATAAACCCGTCCCTCCCGTGCCACAGGGCGCAGTACTTCGTCGTCATCTACAGGAACAGATGGTACTACCCTTTCATGGGGTAAGGAGCGTGGCTGCGTCGGTGAGGATGTACGTGCGCGGCATTCTGGATGTGTAGAGGCTTGGGCTCTAGGGTCATCCATGCAGGTGCAGCTGGCAGCTGACCGGATACCCCGTGCACTTGAGATTGGCCCAAGGCACAGCGGTGCTGCGTCCTCCGTGTCCTCCTCCTGCTTTGGACTCACAGGGGCAGCACCAAGGCGCACGCGAACGTTCACCACGGCACTGCCCGCCAACAGCGCTCAGCCACAGCCTACCAATGGAAACACCTACACCGCACGCCCGTGCTTGTTGTAATAAAGGGTTTCGCACGTTGCCTGCGTACACACAACTCATAAGCTGCCGGACGCGCGCTGCATGCAGGAAGCTGTGGAACATGACAGCCATATCCGCCGACCGCCAGACCTCCCCGACCATTACTCTGTGGACAAGTGCCACCCAGTACTACCAGCAAGTGTTTGATAAGGAGATTGACTTCCCTGGTGAGGACTGCGTACAGGCCACACGGCCAGGGTACCAGGCAAGCTGTGCGCGCGTTGCGGCAGCGTAGGCCGTTGTCGGCCGTGCGTGCCGACCTGCCATGCCAAGCCGTGTGCTCCATGCGCCTATGCAAGTCAAGGGGCAAAGGTGGTCAAGCTGCTGCGGGTGTGTGCGCAGGTGCCTAGTACCAGCGTTTCTGGCGAGTATCAGTCCAGTCCACCCTCCTACCGGTTGGCCCTGCAACCCTCTTTCGTGACCTACCTAACCCACTGCACACCCCTACCCATGCGGCAGACACCTTCTTCTTCATCAGCGACCGGGACACCGGTTGGTGTGTCGACATGGGCGCATGTCCCATGCCAGCCCTTTCCATCACAAAGAATACCATTTCGGAAGACAGAGTCAACGGTAGACAAGTGAGTTTTGGGTGCCGCGTGGTAGGAAACGGGAGGGCAATGAGGGGAAAGGGTAGGAAGTGGGGAATGGCAGGACCGATGGACGTTTTAAGGGGGAATTGAGGGGATTGGAGGCGGGGAGTAATATGTTGGGAAAGGAAAAGGTGAAAGGCGAGGAGCACCACACAACAACACCATACAACCGCCAACTGACGACTTGGGTCATACATAGGACTACTCAGGAGGCTCGCTAGAGGGCAAGCGGGGAGGCATGGGCGAGCGCAACGGTGGAGTCGGGGGGCCTGCGGGGAGTGGCCAGGGTGGGGGTCGAGAAGGAGAGGCCGGAGCATGAGTTGAGTTGAGAAAGGTAAGGTATGGGAAACGCAACGGAATGCAGGGAGACGGGAAGCGGGCGGAAGATGGCTCCCCAGGACGGAGAAGCGGGGAAGGGGGGGCCAGGGCAGGACGGGCAGGAGCCGGGGGCAGTGGGGGAGCGCAGGGAGGGTGGGGCAAGGCACCATGGCGGGGAGAGGGTAGCAGGTGAGGGGAGAGCGAGGCACGGGGGGCAGGGCAGGTGAGGGGAGAGCGAGGCACGGGGGCAGCGCAGGTGAGGGAGAGCGAGGCACGGGGGCAGCGCAGGTGAGGGAGAGCGAGGCACGGGGGGCAGGGCAGGTGAGGGGAGAGCGAGGCACGGGGGGCAGGGCAGGTGAGGGAGAGCGAGGCACGGGGGCAGCGCAGGTGAGGGAGAGCGAGGCACGGGGGCAGAGCAGGTGAGGGAGAGCGAGGCACGGGGGCAGGGCAGGTGAGGGGAGAGCGAGGCACGGGGGGCAGGGCAGGTGAGGGGAGAGCGAGGCACGGGGGGCAGGGCAGGTGAGGGGAGAGCGAGGCACGGGGGGCAGGGCAGGTGAGGGGAGAGCGAGGCACGGGGGGCAGGGCAGGTGAGGGAGAGCGAGGCACGGGGGGCAGGGCAGGTGAGGGGAGAGCGAGGCACGGGGGGCAGGGGAGGTGAGGGGAGGGCGAGGCGCGGGGACAAGGGGAGGTGAGGGGAGGGCGAGGCACGGGGATAAGGGGAGGGGAAAAGAGAGGAGGTAAGGGTGAGGCACGAAAGGGCAGGGGACAGAGGAGAGGAGACGGCCAGACAGGGGGCGTTGAGCATGGCAGGGCGAGCGGCACAGGAGAAGTGATGCACTTTGAACATGTACTCATGTAATCACATGCCCTTTCCTGTCGCAGATTGACCTCCTGCGACCTTTCATGCCTGTGTCCGAACTACCATTGTACAGCTACCCATGGCAAGCGAAGCACAAGAAGGCGTTCTTTGTTGGGCGGCCTAACTGGGGCCATAGGTACGTCGCTCCTGTTGTTATGCGTTTTGCGATGACGAGGCACGGGCACGCCCGCCTTAGGACCAAGGGAACGAAGTGTGTCTGCCACAACGGTTGGTTCGCAACTTAGGCAGCCGACGGATCTGGCGGTTTGCCCCACTGCTGCTGCTGTGTTCCGTCACACTGGTGGTGAAGGCACGTAGGCAAATCGACTCCAGGCGTAGTGTGAGCCATATGGCGCGTGCGTGCGTGCGTGCGAGGGAACGTGCTGCGCAGGCAGCAGCTGCTCTACGGCTGCGCTCACCTAACAGCAGAGTGCACCTGGCAATGCACGCGTGCGTAACGCTGCTACCATGTGCCTTTGCTGCTGCTCTTGTCGTGCTGCCACCGTTGCGCAGTGCCAAGTACTTCAATATCACGCACCCCAACGGCACGGTCGCCCAGGAGCGCTTCTTCAGCCGGCTGTACATGTCCCAGCTGTCATTGCTCCACCCGGACAAGGTGCAAGCGTCAATAATTGGTCCTCAGGAAATTTACCCCAATTCCTCAGTGACTCAGGGTGAAACCCACCTGAAGGATCACGCCCGCTGGTAGGTCACGGCAGGTCAACACTCATCCACCTCCTTGGGGACCAGGCATTTACCTGAACGCCGCAGCGTAATGGATTGTGCGGATCCTTGAGGGCACCCCGTCTGGACGGCACAGCGGGCACACAGTTGCTGGGATGTGCATGCCACTAGCTTTGCCCCCTCCTGTCTTCGAACCTGCTTTGCCACACGCTGCGGTTGCCACGCAACTGCGCCGCGCCACACAGATGGCTGGGGACTGGGAACACCTGATACACCGTCTTGTGAGCACGTCAGGAGCGATTGTGCCACTGCCTATCGCAGGAAGTACCTACTGCATCTGGACGGTGTCACGTATGCGGGACGCTTGTCACGCATCATGCGCACCAACAGCGTCATACTGAAGGTGCGCCTGGGCTGGGGAGGCACCAAGCACGATGCACGGGACAGAGGCATTCCAGCAGGTTCACTGCACCTGCGCCGCAGCGCTGAACCGCATGCTAGCCAGCCTGGCCTCAGCAACTGCTGCAGCGTTGTGCTGCCGCTGCCAGCAGCCCAAGCGCAGGAAGCTTCCCCTCGCGCACGGTGGTGGCGCACATGCAGTTACCGGTATGCAACCTTTTCCTCTGTGCGACTGCGGTTCGCAGGAGGAGACATACTGGCCTGAGTACTTTTTGCGTGCGCTCAAGCCTTTAGAGCACTACATCCCCATTTTCAAGGACGGACCTGACGACGTGCTGAAGGTGCGTCGCAACGGAAGCGAATCGCGTACACGCTGTTGACCTCCCGTTGTAAAGGTGACCAACATCACAAGCGCCGCAATACTGATGTCAGGTGGCAATGGACATGCGGCAGGCGGCACAGGCCGACACAGGGCTGTACGGCAGGGTACCGCTTTGGCACCCTGCAGCTTCTGCCCACGCGTTAACGAACCTGAGCTCCTTACGGGGCCAACAATGCACAACTTGTGCGTCGCCCTCTTTTTGTCGTCATGCCCTCCAGGTGCTGGAGCAATGGGAGGGGAGGGACGCTGAGATGCGGCGCATCGCCTGGAACTCACAGAACTTCGCCAACAAGTACCTCTGCCCGCGCGCGCGCACGCTGTACATGCGGCGCCTCGTGCAGGTGCGTTCTGTGCGCAGCAGCTGCTCGTGGCAGGGGTCTGCGGTACCTCTGTGTGTTTTTTAATACTGGCACCAACTGCGTGCCTTGGCATTGCTTGGCATGTTGCTGTGACAAGCATTTGTAGCCGCTTGCCGCTTCATTGCAAAGGGATACGCCCATTTTGCGGACCGTGCAGCGAACTCTATGGGTGTTGAGCTGACATGAGCCCTACCTCCGCCTGCGTGTGCGCTCGCAGGAATACCACAACCTGTTCGGCCATGGCAGCATCAACGAGAACACCAAGTTTGTTGACGAGGTCATCGTGCCGATCCTGCAAGCCCGTATGCGGGGGGATTACACAATGAGCTACCGGCGCATGGAGGTTAACCAGAACGTGTAGACCTGACTCAAGGCGGCGAGCGCAAAGTGCACAAGCGCTGACCATGTTGATTGATGTGGCGTGCATCACTCCTGCTGTGACCATGCTTTCTGGGTTTCTGGGTGGTAAAGCTCGAGGAGGGCGGCTGGCGCTGCATACTGCCTAGCCAAGCCGCTCGTGTAACACGTTAGTGAGAGCGCAAATGCATGGGTATTCATAAATATCTGCATGTGTGGCAGTTTTTAAACAACGTCGCCTTGGAGGCTTGGCTAGGATGGAGAGGGTGTATGTGCGGTTGCGCGGTCACGGCCATTGGGGAGCGGTCCCCTGGTCACAGGCTCTTGGGTGCTGTGCAGGGGAGGGTCTCTCCTGTTGATGTGGGACGGTTGGCGCATGCGTTGGCGACCACCTATGGGTGCAGTGATGGTAGGATTTTGGTTGCGTAGGCGCTGCGTTCCACAGAGACAATAGTACATCTGATGCTTTTGCTGCAGTACGTGCGGGCTGCAGGGGAGAGGAGCTCTCGTGATGCGGCGCGTGAGACTGCCCCTTGCAGGGTTAGCCTTCGAGGTTTAGGGTACGACGCGACTTCCTGGTTAAACCGCCCCTCTAGACACCTATGTGGCCAGATTCTCGCAGCTTCCTCGCGTTTTGGCGATGTGGCTCATTGCATTCGGAATGTCTCGTTCTCTTTGTAAATGTCTGGATCCAGACGCGAAAAGGCCGCAGCGAATTAAACATAGGCGCAGCATGCCGGCGCCGCACGCAGGCCGCACGGCCAGCATAGCGTTGGCCAGACCGTTGTGCCTTGGTTGCGAAGACCGATGGGAAGGCCTGAATAATTACCGGCTAACATGCAAGTCATCAACATGTGGATTCCGCGCTATGCAGGCTTCCAGGCTTGCCCGACGCATGACTGGATTCTTACAATTGACACTCAGCCGACGTGTCGCAGGAATCCCGGCCTGAAAACAGGCCAACGGCAGGACTCCTAACAGTTCAAGCGTGCCCTGGCCCTATGTGGCCAGACGCCGGCAGCTTCCTCGCGTTTTGGCGATGCGGCTCATTGCATTCAGAATGAGAGGCCCCCCACCAGCAAAAGGCATGCAGTTCGGCATACATGCATGTCATTCGCTGGTGGGGGGGCTCTGCCCCCCCACACCCCCGAGCGGACCCCTTCCTTTTCCCAGGGGGGCGCCACAGGTCAAGTGCAGGTCTCCTAAAACTTCAAGCGTGTCCTGGCCCTATGTCGCAAGACTCAGGCAGCATCCTCGCGTTTTGACCACATGCACGAGCACAGGGCATATGGCACCGTCGCTGGTGGGGGGGCTCTGCCACATAGGGCCAGACGCCGGCAGCTTCCTCGCGTTTTGGCGATGTGCAAAAGGCATGCATGTAGTTCGGCATACATGCATGTCATTCGCTGGTGGGGGCTCTGCCCCACACAGCGGACCCCTTCCTTTTCCCAGGGGGGCGCCACAGGCCAAGTGCAGGAGTCCTAAAACTTCAAGCGTGTCCTGGCCCTATGTCGCAAGACTCCGGCAGCATCCTCGCGTTTTGAAGGGCGCCAAGTGACTCATTTACCGGGTGACCTGCGGCGCCACCGGCCGCTGCTACGTGGGTCAGACCACCGACCTCACCAGGCGGCTGTCACGGCACCGCCGCACCCCGCCCCTGCGCATGAAGGCCGACGTGCACGCACTCAAGCCCTTTGATGCTCACTTCCGGGTAGATGTGCTTGCACGGGCAGACAGCCCCAAGGCCGCAAATGCCCTGGAGCAGCACCACATCAGGGTCCAGGGGGCCGCTGGGGACATGGGATACAATGATTTGAAGGGGGCGCCGGCAGTCACGCCTAGGTACCACGCCATGGCAGCTGCCCAGAGGCGCCGGAAAGCTGCGGCGGAGCTGCACCCTTAGTACATGTGATTTGAAGACGCGTGCTTCAGTGCGGCGACCATTTGTGCTTGCATCGTCACTACCACTGCACTGTGCACTGCGTCGGTCCATGGTGTTTGGCCCTCTGTGCATGCCTGTGCTCAGCACATGGGCACGCCTGTTGCTAGGCAGCATACAGTACAGCATCGGTCATGTGTGCAACGCTGGCATTCGGTACTTTGCGAACTTTTAGCCTGACTAAGGTGCTCCACCTGGATGTACCTACGCACACCTTCACGGTCGGGAAGCCCCGGTGCCTCCGCAATGTGCTGAACGCAAGCACGGCTTCCGACTCCCTTGTAACAACACGACGCTCCTTGTTCTTCCAGTTTCATTCCTCGTCAACAGCGCCCGTTGATGCGGTTTCAACACGGTGTTTTCAGGTGGTGCGACGGGCTTGAGGTGTTCACGTAGGACCTGTTATACGCACGTGGTTGGAAAACTTCCAGGATCAAACCAGTCCTGACCCAATGGACCACACACACGCACTGCAATGCCAGAATGGAGCGCATTCCTGCAGCCCAGGTAGGTACGGAGGTAACCCAGCTCTGCATCCTCCCTGGGACTTCTTCTGTTCAGTGCTTCAGTCGTATCAGTCCTGTTCAGTCAGTCACTGACGCGGCAATACAGCGACTTTCGCCCTGGCTTCGCACCTGTTTTAGCGGGCTGATGCGCATGTCCATATGTTGCCCAATGCCCGCAACCCCATATGCTGTGCAGAGGGCGCCCACAGTGATCACCTGGGAAATACAAGTATTCCGTTAGAAAAACCGCCCCACAGGGGGGTACCTGCCTGAACCGCCCAGTGACCACCGACGCTGCCCCTGCTCAATGGAACGGCTCCGCAGCTACCCAAACGCTCACGCAGCTCTCGTTCTTAAGGCTTTTACACGCATCCGCTGTCGCCACATGCTCGCCCAGATGCTTGTGACGCTCATGCACAGACTGCCGCGAACGGGCGTTCAAAAGCACCACAGTACCAACGTACGCACGGAACATGCGTAAGCAGCTGCTACTGGGTTAGTTGTGCCACAGGCTGCCCCACAAGCCGTGCAGCCGCCGCGTCAGCGCCATGATGGTGTACTTGTAGGCTTGGCCGCCGTGGGCTGGGTCCCAGAGGAATGCCCTGCACGGCCATTGCGCAGCGCACGCGGACGTCGCGGAGTAGGGCCTCAGATTCAGCGTGGATACAAACATGCCGATGCAAACGCGCCAATGCATCTAAGCGAGAAACGGAGGATGACGGATTGAGCCTATCCACTTCGGCTTGTAGCCTTTTAGCGGGCTTTCAGTTACCCCTAGGCTTCTTAGTTACCCCGGAGGCACATCTCTGTCTGAAAGCTTCAAGGGGGACCCTTTCCCCGCCCGTTCGCTCCTGCGTACCTAATACCCTCGCAGCCTCGACCTCACTCCCTCACGCCCTCCGCCCTCACGCCCGGTGACCCGCCTCAGCTCCTGGCCTCGGCTGCAGGCTGTCCAACATAGCCCGCCCCCTCCCGGGACCCCCCTCCGCCGTTGTCCTACCTCCTTACTCTTCTCCCCCAAAGAAACGTCCTCCCTCTCACTGTATCGCTGCCAGTGCAGCCCTGCATCCCTACCCATGCTCTCCAACCGAGAGCCCATACAGCCCACGCACCAAGCTGCTTTCGCCTATCGCTTCGGGCAGCACCCCACCCTCCTCCCAGCCTTCCCGGCAACCCACACCTAGCACATGACCACCACCACCACAGCCCTCACCGCACTCGCCATCCCGCACCACATGGCACGGCACCCCGTGCACCCTTACTTCCTACCCCTTCCACGCCAGACCCACGTCGATCGCCCCAACCCTCACCTCCGCCCAGCGCCCACAGTGACTACTTCCATTCGCGGCAACCTTGTACGCAACTTCCTCATCACCCAACCGCCCGGACCCGTCTCACCCGTAGTATTTGGCCATGCCAAGCCGCAGCCTCCTGAGGTCAGCTTCTGACACGGACCGCAGGATGGGCACCAAATGCGGTATGTCGGACTTGGACAGCCGCAGCGAGAACTCGTGGTACGGCAGGTAGTCAGACTCGTACGGCTGGTACACGTGGTCCTGCGTTCAGCGGTCGGGGATCCGTCAAGCGTGCATTTGCGGCTAGAGGGCGGGCGCAGGAGCGCAGACGGTGATTGTGGGGCCAACACCCATGGTCTGTGGGGCTTGCGCAACTGCGTGGCCTGGTAAGCTGCATCTGTATGTGGGACAGGCTGCAAGGGCTGCGACCACGGACTATAACCGTGACCGTAACCATAACCGCCGTAACCGCCGTAACCGCACAGCGCTTGCGCGAGTCCTGTGCGGTGTAGAGTCCCTGGCACGTAGTGGCCGGATGCGCATATAGCGTGCTTGCGGCGACGGAACATGATGGGGAACATCCCTTGCTTGCCTTATGCTTACCTGTATGATGACGGGTATACAGCCGAAGGTGATGGCGATGGTGAGCCGCATGCCGAAGCCGGAGCCATGCGGTGCGAGGCAGAATTTGGACCGCATCTGCAGCTCGCCGTAGCTGCGCGTCAGCCGGCCTGCACAAGGAGGGGGCGCTGCCAGTCGACACTAATGTGTGCCGGTATGGGCAGCTACAGCGGGCATGCTGCGAGAGCCCTTTAAGGGTGCGGCGCCGGTGCCGGCAACGCGTGGCCCTGGACCGCCTTCTGGGCTCAAGGCGGTAAACATGTGACGGTACCTGACTCGTCAGGCTCTGCTGGTAGCTAGCGTGCCTCATGCAACGCACGTGCATCACCGTACCTTCGATGAAAAGGACATCGCTGTTGCTCCCCAGCGCGCCCGGGTCAACGTTTTGAACGTCAACCGTTGTCTGGTCGGCGTTGCCAGTCACCACTCCGCTGTTCGTCTTACCGCCGGCCTGTGCCGCGAGGTACTGCTTGAGGTACAGCGCAACAGCCTGCCGTACACCGTTGCTGTACGACGACTGGCCGAACCGTACGGCGCCCGCAAAGAAGATGAGGACGTCCCGCTGTGGCATGGCGCCGTCCTGCCGCACAACTTCCTCGTACAGCTTCTTGACACGCAGATTGATGTTTTGGGTACCTGGCCTGCAGGGTCCGGGAGAGGCCAGTTGCAGAGGTGAGTGCCGTCCTGACCCCAGGGTGGCAGTGTGCAGACAAAATCGCAAGCGCAGTACCGCAACCCCATGCGCGGAGAGTTGCTACGGGCTCGCGGGTCCTCTGCCTGGGCTGCACAAGGCCCGCTGGCTGCAGCCGCTACTACCATGAGCAACTTCAGCAACGGTCCAATAGCCGTTTGTCCTACGTCGGGTGGGCACTCACCATGGTGCAGCCACGACGTCTTTTTGCGGGTTGTAGCACGCGTGGTCGAGGTTGTGCGGAGGCTGGTCCAGGAACGTTGTTCGGTTGTCTCTCAGAGATGCGTGCAGCCCGAACTGGCTGATGACAATGACGTCTCTTTGCAGCTGGCCAGGGATCATGGGGTAAGGGACACGGAGGGGCAAATGGGGGTATCGGTCCTGAACGTCGGATTGTACTGGCGATGCGAGTACCGGTAACTGTGGCGCCATAAAATGCACTACTGTGTAGGCACGTGTCAATGACCCCTCTGTGTGCAGCGCAACCGACCGCTGCTGCTGACTTGTGCCACAAGCCAAAACCCTTGCCGGTGTAACGTACCTCGTATGGAAGCAGGCACGCGCCTTTGTCGCCTGCAAGGGATAGAGAGCATGGGCTCACAATGAGACCCTTGACGGGCCAAAGCTGTGCAGGGCCAAGCGGCTTGGATCAGGGCCCATGTGAGCGTGACTGGTGCGTTGCTCGCCCTCGCCAGGGCAGTCTGCAAGTTGCCCCGGGGGCACAACCCCTTGCGGACAGGGCGAGCGTGCCGTGGGACAGTGACAATCATGAGACCACTGGCGTGAATGGGTAGAGCGCTCACCCGTTGTCCACACGAAGTGGTCTCTGCCTCTGCTCATGTTGAACCAGGGGTACGTCTGGGCCACGTAGGACAGGGCGCGCGCGATCTGCGGCAGTGTTAGCGACTCAGACGACTTGTCAGGTGTGACAGGGAAGGGAGTGATACGTCAGATCGGAAGCTCCGAGGGTTGGACCGCCATACGGGCCAGCTTGTGTGGCGGTGCGTGGAATGCATGTCTGCTCGTCACACGTTCCCAGGCGTGCCCTCGGGCTAGGCCAGTATTTCACTCTGTGCCGGTGCTCCTGCAGCCCCGCAACGATACACATATCTCCACCTTTCAGCCCTTTGGGCATACAATGAGATTTGGTGAAAACATCCAAAGCGGTGTTTGCACCTTACCTGCCTCTGAGGGGTGTTCGTGTTGCTGCTGTACCAGAAGGCCTGCGCATCGAGGGAACGGGGGCACGTGGCAGGGGTACCTAGGTAGGGTGCAGGCGCCGTAAGGGCCGGAACGTGCTCTTGGTTGCACAGGCATACTGATGACCCAGTAGCTACGGGCTGACTGCGCACCTGCAGCCCTCGTCCTAAAAGGCCTACGACTTGCCGTCAGGAAAACCGGCTCTCACGCACGTGCGGATGAGCTGACAGGACGGCGCTTGCTGTTGAACAACAATTGCACGTGTCCAGCTTGACGTGTACGAGGCCAGAGCGCTTGGCTCATGGCAGGCGAGCTCCTAAGGAGTAACAGTGGTGCAGCCAGGAGCGCGTGGCCCACCAACCTGCGTCGGCACGTAGAAGAGGTTGGCTTCCCACGGATTGTCTGCAGGGGGCAGGTGCAAGGACGGCAACATCACAATAGGGTAATTGCTGATCAGGCCGGGCTGAGAAAGCCAAGACCGTGTTTGCCGAGGTGGCGGCGCTGCACGGGCAGGTACGTGGTGGTGTCGACTGCTGCGCATGGGCCGCTTCAAAGAGGAACCGACCTCGGGCCTGACTCCATCGGCATGCTCAGCACATGCGGTGGAGCAATGCTTTCCGGTGTGCGCTTGCCCTCGTGCGTGGGGTTGGCCGAACTCGGATGGCAACACGGTTTCATTCGGGTACGTGCCTGCAAGACGGGTTCGCTCACCCGTCCTTACGGCGTCATCCAGCAGCACCATGCTCTGCGTAGACGGAACGATGCACATTGCAGCCGTTAGCTACGCGGTACCTGCACAAGCCGCATGGTCAGTACATACCCGTAATACACACGCCCCATCAGATAAGTCCTCGCTCCTCAGCACCCAGCCGCAGCCTGCCTCGACGCCTGTCCCTAGTCACTAGAATAGCGACTTGTCGCTTGCTTTCAACTAGTACTTGTTTTGTAATATGCTACTGTGACCCCGCAACTGCATTCGTATACACTCGCCCCAACAGTGGTGGGCCGTTGGTCCCGCGCCGTACACAACCGCACCAAACAACGGTCAAGGCGACCGGCCTGGCCGCGCTTCCCACGGCCCGGTGTGCAGCGCTCTGGCACTGGCGGCACCCAGCGCCTTACCAGAAACGTGTGGAAGGTGAGGTATGTCGGGTCGCCTCCTGCTACTGCATCGTCCTGCGGGTGGGGACAGGTGCTAAGCAGGCAAGTTGCTCGGCTCGTTCGGATGCCGGTGCACACCGTCAATTCCGTCAGGCAAAAGACACATGAGCAGCCATGCAGCGCGTGCCTAGCCGTTGATTGTATACAGCCACGTGTCATGGTCTGCGCGCACCCACACGGCGCTATCGGTCTGCAAAGTGCGCGCAGTGCCCGAAACAGCAGACCCAAGGCCAGCAGCCATGTCCCCCCAGTACGCACCCACGCGACGGGGAAGGCGATATGGGAAGGCAGCTCGTACCTGCAAAGGAGGGCCGCACGCCGTATCACTCAATAGAACCCCTCTCAGGCTTGCGGTGTCCGACACAAGAACCCAGTCTTACTAGTATGGTGGAACGTGCCAGCTCAGCTCCGGTGTGGGGGCCCACAGCTCCTGCCCGTTCAGCAGCACCTTGCCCCACAAGACGACAGATAGGGACCCACTTACACGTATATTCGTAGCCGCAACCGGTTGGGCACGTGTTGAGCGTCCGGAGCCAGCTGCCAGGCGCGCTCGCGGCCGCAGTCGAGACCGAAGTACGGCGGCCTGCATGCAGCCGTCGAGAGTTGTCAGAGGCCAGCGCAATGCAACTCTTGAGGGGAGTACCTTGCAGCAGGTCACACCCAGTACCCGAAGCTACTGGGAGCGAGTTACTGCAGCAACGCTCCTCTGATATGCCCCGCTCTCACACAAACGAGAAAGGTTGGTGGCCAGTCGTGAGGCGAAGAACGGCAGTAACGGAGCAGCAATACCTTACTTTATCAGCCCCACCTGCAATGGCAGAAGCCCCGTACGCAAGTACCTCGCCCTCGACAGTCGTTCAGGCAGAGCCCGGGAGAAGCCTCACTGCAGGAAAGGCAGAACCCAGGGGGGGACCATGTAAGCTGTTGAGAGCATGAGGCAGACCGTTTAAGCTGTTGAGAGCATCCCAGATGCCACCCACATACGCCAGGCAAACATTACCGTGCGGAGTTCACGCAAAGGCCCAGATGCACCATCGTACGCATCGCTAGATACGTTACGCTGTGCGGCTTGTCCAGCCCACTGCGCAAGCTAGTAAATGATGCTAACCCACATCCATGACCCACACCCACACCCGCAGGGCCCCTTGCCGGGTCAGGCCTCCCATGAGGAACACGGTCAGGCACGATATTGCCACCTGTAGCCCCGCCACACACCTGCAGTCTTCGCCCTCATATCCCTTGATGCACAAGCAGCGCATTCCGGAGGGCTGTTGTGTTGTTGTTGACGTTGTCGGTGGCGTTCGTCGTAACGTTGCGAGCACGCAGAGACAACCACATGCGGTGGGGACGTAAGTCATCATGCGGACAGCGCGGGGCTGTTACGTTGTTGGCTCGTGCGCGGTGGTCGCGCAATGCTATGCAACGCTGCTGCGAGTGATTCTTGGTGTTGTACGCCGCAATACGTTTCTACAAGGAAACAAGAATTGAGCGGACGCGGATGCGTACCCCTTGTCAAGACACACGTACGTAGGGCATCGCTATGTACCCGCCAGGTGCTTACGCCCTTCCATCAGAGAGGGCCCTCATCAGGAACTGCGGCCGAAACCCACCGGGCCTCGTCGGAAGCAATGGCCCTTGAAGTTACACCTGTGCGCCCCGCACTCCTCCAACGGAACTCTGGGAGCTCGCCTGGGGACGCAAGGAAGTGTGCAAAGCACCGGGAAAGCCAACATGGCATTACTGTTAAAGCTGAAATATCAGCAGCGAATGCTTGTGTGGACGCCCAGGCCTGGGTCCAGGAGTAAGGGCGCCTGCAACACGGTGAGGTACGCTGCAAGCCTGACGACTGTGGATGACGTGCGGCTGCATGCCCAGCAGCATAGAACACAGCCCGTACACGGCAGCCAGTGCACGGCAGGTGAAGCTCAACGGTCGTGTGCGTACCCTCTCCAGGGGTCTTCCTTGCGCACAGCCTCCTCGCCTGGTAGCACTGCCATGTCCCCTAGCCCCCGGGCTACAAAGCCGTACTTCCACTCCACGTTGGTGTCATTGCCGTACGGCATGGTGCTGTACTGCTCAGAAGGCGGGCGGTCTTTAAACTGCAGAGGACAAGCCATACGAGCAATGTCGTACGTGAGTAGCGCCCAGGCCCCCAACAAGGGGCGCTGCTTGCACGGCAACACAGCGCACAGAGTACAGCATGGTTGGGACTGGTACGTGTGTGCAGTTTCAGCCCGCAAGTTCAGGTGAATGATGAACGCTTCAGCCATCGTGTTGCATTCAACGCTGCCAATGAAGCACTCGCCTGGTAGCAAACGACTCGCTTGAAGCGGAAAGGCTCCAAAGTGCAGGTATCTGCCTGCAGTGGAAATCAGCGAGTGCCGAAGTAGGTAGCAGTGGGCGTATCGGAATTATGGAAGGTGCGGTCAGCCACATGGACACCCTGGGTTACGAAGGTTCTTGGGTGCGAGGCCACTGCTAACCAGCTTGCTGGCAACGTGTATTGCGCACTGTCGTACAGGATACGGTATGACACGTGCTCAACGGGCGCCTAACAGTGCAACACGTGGGCACGGCGTAAATGTCCCATGCCTGCGGTGATTCGCCACGTGTACATGATTTCTCTCCCAACGCACCGTGTCAGAGCACCCAAACATCTTGCGGGCCTGCTGTACGCACTCGCAGCTACGGGGCACGTCGAAGCCCCAGGACGGCTCGTGGCCCGCCCCCGGTTGGCAGGCGGCCAGCAAAGGTGTACGGCAGCTGGTTCCTGCATACGCGAGCATGAACAGTCATGCAGTGCAGCGTGTGGGAGACGACCGCGGGTAGGGCGAAGTGCGCGTCTGGTCGCGCGTCGGCTGCAGGCTTGGCCACGCATGCTCCCTGCTCATGGCTTGTGACACAAGGGTGCGGAGACCAGGGCGGAGGTACCAGTACCCTGCAGGCGAGTTGGGTATAGACGCTCCTCACAGATAATACAGCACGGCTTGCAACGAGCTCGTATAGCCTACCTCCATACCCCCAGGAGCACTCGCAGCGGCCGTCCTCAACGTTGCAGTTACCCCGGAGGGAGCACTCGGGGTCACAAGTGCGGTTTAGCGCAGTGAACAAGTGATTCAATCCCTCCACATGTGACTCAGCGACTGTGATACTCCGTGAAGCTGCGAGGTTTCGTTGTTGGGACGTATTGGCTTCGGCACTTGGGAGTCCTTCAATCAAGCCCTCGACTGCACCAGCATGCGAGGTAGCCCCAAGTATAAGCAACAAAAGCGCCAACATGGCGCGAAATCACTTGTCCTACTTGGACATGGTCCTTCGCGCTTCTGGTGAGTCAGAGGTAAAGTACTCGGTGGCTCGGCTACTGTTAATAGCATACTGCACACTAGATATCGAAAACGTTGGATGTATTTGACGTGAGCCCAACCGACCGACAGCCGTCAGCCAGGGGAGGCGCGCAGCGGAGCTCCCCTGCCACCTCCTGCCGTTTAGCGTCACGGCGCCTAACGGTTGCGCTCTACTCGGGTTCTGCACCATATCAGTCCAGTGCTAATCTGTTGGGCCAGCCATTTGCTCTGGTGTTTGCTGCTGCGCACCCAAGAACAGAAGCAGCGTTTCAATGTTCTGTGGGGGGTTTCGGATGACCAGTCGAAACAGGTGCTTCTGGGGGGTTGGTAGTTCTGCTTTTGGGGGCGGGGGCTCTGCCCCTCTTTCACCCGATCAGCCCCCCTCACGGGCCCATGTCTTTCGGATGTGGACCCCACTGAGTTCCGGCGAAAACTAGCTGACAACACGGCTGGTTCGACCCATCCGATGAAGATAGGAACGCTGAACAAGGCCCAACATGCCCAGTGCAGGTGCCATCCTAGACCACTTCCGTTAAGGTGTGCGTCCCTCTGGCACATGCACGAGCCCACCTGCACGCCCCGCACAACCAGAACAACAACCAAAACCGGATGGTCATTGCTGTGCCACGTGCTCGTAAATCCCTTTAGATGACGTGACACCGTGCGTACCGGTATGGCCACCATCGAAGCCTTCTTCACGTACAGCAGGGGTACAGCGTGTTTTGTTCGATGAGAACGGTTACAGGACTGAGGCCCGGAGGCCACCAACCAACCACCCGCGGGCAGCACGCAGCAGCCCACGGGGCGCCACCGCGAGGAACCAACTGAAACCAACCAGCAAAGGGAAGACCTTCAACCGCAAACTCACCTAACCAGACAAGGACAGGGTGGCTACTGGTACAACGCACGGAGACGTACCTCCGTCGGAGCACACGAGCGGTTAGAGTCTGAAAGGCAGGCACAAGCCCCCACCAGCCCCAAACACAGCCGCAAAACTCCACCACAGTATGGGCCATCATGGGAAGAGCCAAGGTGGGGGAACCACCAACCACCCTTCACCACCAGCGCCCCGTGGCAGCCCTCCCCCCTCCTGTACAGGAGGAAAAGGACAGGGGAATGGCCACGGGGACCCAAAAAAGCAACCCACGAGCCAACCACGGCATCAGGACAAAACACACGACACCATCAGCACCGCCGCCCCCCGCCCACCAACCAACGTAGGACCGAGGCCCCAGGTCCCCAAGCACGCAGCCGCCGAGGGGCTCTAGGCCAAGCCCACAACCAAAACCACCACAAGAGTCCTCCGCCACCACACAACCCACAACGGAACCCCCATTCGGCCGGGAGGACAGCTAAATTGCAACGCAGTGCTCTCCTCAAAGTGCTACGAGAGCAAGTACTGCACTATGTGCGTAGGTAGTCAGGGAGTGACTATATGTATGTTTTTACATATATGTGCGCAAAGCTATGTATACTCTGTGCATCCTACGAACGTGAGGAGCCCTGCACATGCTCCGTCCTCCACGCAGTCCATGGCACGGGAGCCGGGGACTCCCTTGCACGGGGATCCACGGCACGGCAATGTTGGAGAAAAGTGCGGCCGGTCATCAACTCTGCTCAGCTTCGCACTACCCCACTAATTGCATCGAGGCCATCTTCTGATGCGGTGGGCACGGTAGGCCTGCCGCCTGCAACGCACTTGCGTTGGTCACCATTGGGTTATCCAAGCCCAGGAACCACAATCCCAGCGCCTGGAGCAGTGGCTGCTTCTCCTTGTAGCAGATGGCGTGGACATACAGCCTTCCCTCGACGGAGCAGTGATTGGGACTGCTTCGGCCGTAGCACGAGAAGATGGATTGAGTAGTGTTTGACCCAGGGGGCGGCGTTGCTGCTAGGCAGTCCGGGCAAGGGGCGTTGCCTGTCCATGCCGTATTGTGTCTCGCTATGGTGGGCAGCTTCAAGATGTTGTGGACCACTTGGCACATGACGGGTCCTGAACATGGCATAAAGACCCTGCCGATGGCCCTGCACAGCACTGTGAAGAGCACGGGCACAACAAGCAAAGGTTGTCGGGAGGTGAGGTGACTGGTGCTTTATGATGGATCTGGCCTGCTTGACACGTGTGCAAAACGGTTGGCCGTGCACAGCTGCCCAGGCACGTGCTACAAGTACTTTGTTTGTACCCAAGTCGTACTGCGTGGGTTAGTGGTTAGGATGAGAGCGAACGGCCCCTTTGAAGTCATAGTACCAACCTCGTTGAACTGACTTGTCGTAGTCGTGTGGTTTCAGGGGACGTTCCCCTATCAGCATGTCATGGAAGTTGAGGGACCTCTGCAGGAAGCAGGGAGAGTGTGTTACATCTTACTGTGTGTGGAAAAATGCAGACGGACATGACGAGACTCTGCATCACGGTGCTGCCTACGGTATGCACCCTCGTGCGCAGGGGCGCTTGTGACGCCTTGCAGCGTAAGTTGCAGAAAGGAAGTGGCTAATGTCGGAAGCAAAGATCACTGCAACAGGCTGCTGCGCCTCACTTGTTAACGACCCAGTGCAGCCGGACCTTACCTGGTTGTTGAGGATAAAGCCAACGCCCATATTCCCAACAAAACAGGAGTGCTCGTTCCTGCACACAGGCAGCACCATTGACCGCTGTTCACCAGCCCTTTACGTCTCCGTACTGGCCGGCGGCAGTAGGGTGCCAGGGCAATCAAGGAACACGTGTCCATGCATTACATCTTCCGCACCGGGGCACACAGCACGTAGCTACCCCTGGTAGCTACACTGGGATATGCCCCACAACATGCAGCAGGGGTGGTAATGGGCGCGCGAACCTTCTGAGTCGCCCTTGCCCAACCAAGGGAGGCCCCACACGGCCCTCAACCTCACCACACAACTTCTTCAATGGCGATGGACACATCCGCAGTGCCGCCTGCCTTCCTGAACATGAGTTGGTTGACCGATGCGTGCAGGCTCTTGAGGTACACCTGCGGTAGACCAGCAAGCGACGTTTCGCATACCGGAATGTAGGTGCCGGCTGAGGAGCATTCGCTCAAGTGCTGCAGGGTCCAGGGTGTGTAGAAGTATGCAATGAAGAGAGGTACAAGCGCATGTTCCGAAGCGAAGTTCAGAGGACTAGACCCTTGACTAGACCGCGAGGGTCCACGGTGTGATGGAAAGCTCCTCTGAGCAAGGATTTCGCTGCGACGATAACTACCGTAAGCCGCTACACCCCAAGCCGTCAGTTACCTTGCCCGCCCAGGGCCCTTGCTTCCGACCAAGCAACTTGCAGCCCAAGCCCCACCTCGGTGTGCGTGAACCCTCTCCCTCACCACGTCGTGATCCGTCCAGTGCATGTGCGTGCCGTTTGGCAGCGCTTTGAAGAGCTCCCGTTGCGCCAGGACACGACGCCAGCAGCCATCCATGTACTCGTTACCGGTCCCCGAATCGCGTTGGAGAAGCGGCACAGAGTTGTAGCACGGCAGGCGCAGGCGCATGCACCCCTGGAGGGCGGACTCCGACATGGCCATCACTGCAACAGCAGCAGAATGCAGCACATTGCGGCAAAGGCGGGGTACAATGTTCGCAGTCGTTTAATGCTGACGGCAGGCGAGGAACGTGAGAGAGTCAACAATAAATAAACCTGTCGTGCAGCTTACGCGCCATTCTCAACTGCACGGTATACGGTACCAGGATGTTACGCACTGTAACCGTGAGGTGATTGCGCATACATCATGGAAACACTGCTGAGTAGGCAGCTCACCTATGTAGCTCTCCGTTTCGCCAAGTAGAACAAGGCTTGTGATGCTGTTGAGCAGCACGAGCTCGTCCATGGACCCGGGACTCAGCTTCGACATTGCGTACACGGTGACCTGCACTCACAGGACACACCGATCGCACGAAATTATTTCAATCCATATGCTGCCAGTTCAAGCACGCCGGCTGTACATGTGCGTGTCTCACGCACCACCGCGGGCTCCCATATGCACCTTGGCGCAGTCTCGCCCCGAGCTGACACCATCAGTGTGACTGTCATGCCTGACTGACTGTCATGCCCTCCTGACTTGCATGGGACCAACTTGCTCACCCAGTTCTCTCCATTCCTTTGCACGGATGCAATCAGCGCAGCGGCATCGTTGACGTGCTGCGCATATGGAGGCACCCAATCCGGGGCCATTTGCCACGGCAGCGGCCGTAAGCCCTGTGCCTGGATACGGGCATTGGTGTGCGTGGACACCAGCAGGCCGCCTTCACCTGCGGATGGGCGTGGCCTAGCCCTTGAATGTGGTTGTAGCCCCGAGCGAGCTGCCCTTGATGGTAATACTATGTCACGACGCACAAGCGGCCTCAACATTATTTGGGGGCAGTCACCCCCCAAGTCGTGCCAGGTCGTGCCACCCGTTGCCATTGCGGTGCGAAGCAGGTGCGAAACCAACAGGACAGGAGAATTAGACATATCCAACACTGCAGTGCGTGCACACTAACATTAGTTGTTAAAGCGCTAGGTGATAGCAGCTGCACTTTACAGGGGGTCATGGACAGAGGCCCCGCCCCAGCAGCCACGCCCCTGGCGCGTGCACGCGCCCTACAGCGGTGTTGTGAGCGCTGGCTGTGACCTGCCGGTCACCGTCATGCAGCGCTCCGCTCACCACCACTTGCCGGGAGCTCTGAAAGCATCCTCCTGTCGAGACAGACAGGAGAGGCAAGCACAGGGGTAGTGAGCAAGCCAGGACACGTGCTGCTATGCATGCCCGGGCCCTGTCCAAGTTTGCCTTGCTCCGCTGGCCTCACAGGAAGACCCTTCCTCATCATTGCGAACCTTGACCAGTGCGGCATGCACTTCGGTTCGTTTGTATGGTCGCTGTCATTCACTAGCAACCCCGATACCTGGGACGCGGTACACACGACATACGAGTGCTTACCCGTAGACTCGTGGCGCCAGAACGCTGGCACAAAGCCAGACCGCCTGTGGATATTTCAGCCGCGCATTGGAAACGCGTTCAGGTAGTGCGCTGCAGACTCGCTGCAGCCAGCCCGCCGCAGCTGTCTCACCAGCGTGGCCACGAGCACGCGGCTTGCGGAGCAGGTACGGCTCTCATTTGACATCATGAGCTTGTGTAGTCTGCTCCCTACGCTTCGTTCAATGTGCGTGGGAAGCGCCACTCACATAACTCCGCAACCCCCGGGATACCCGTGCGTAACGCTGCTGCCTTGCTCTCTCAGTAGTACTCACAAGAATAAGAATTCTGACATAAGCAGTAATTCTTCTTGAAGTCTGCGGTGCTTTCATTCGTCCTGCATGTAGTCAGTCTGGAGGCAACTGCCGGACGGGTGAATCGTAGGGCTGCCACTGGCCGACAGCAAACGGCTGTGACAAAGTTGAAATAACACACAAAATAGCTAGTTAAAAAATATTGCTACCGTCAGTTGAGCAATGGTTGGACACTTGGATCATCTTCGCGCCAATTTGTGGCCCCGGAACCACGACCCCGCCCGGCATGGGGGCTATGGAACTCGGGCTATGGGACTCGGGCTATGAGTGAGATGCGGTACTGTACCGGAGCTTACGCGCAGCTAATTCTGCAGTTATACTATAATACAAGTCATCGCGCTCAACCTTCTGCACTTGCCCTGCGTTGCAAACCTTCGCGGAAGCCACCGCGTTTGTCCTATTTCCCAGACTGAGGATCTCGCGTATTCCCCTTCAGAGACTCCATTGTTATGCCCACAATGTGTGAGAGAGAGCGTAGTCACTCAGCGCTTAAGGGGACATGTAATGGCAATATGCCTGCGGTGGAGAAGCGGCGCCGCAGCATGCATACGCAGGACAAAATTGAAAGTAAAAATTGTAACATCACACGTTCGACTTTGTCCTCGCGTGGCGCTTGGGCTGAAACGGGGTGGCAATCTGGCAAAGGGCGCGCACATGAGAAGGAACGGGCCGAGGTTCGCGCCGAACAGACCAGGGCTTGTGCCAGTCTATTAACGAGTGTCCACCGCATGGATTGCTGATGCTGAGTTACGCCGGCTCTTTGCCGCGGGACGTATGACAAACGCCGATGCCTTTCGCGAGCGCTTTGCCGCTGGGGCATGTGTGGGAGGATGGGTTGATATGTAAAGTATGCTGGATTACTGCACAATTATTGCGCATAAGCTCCGGTACAGTACCGCATCTCACTCCCATAGCCCGAGTTCCATAGCCCCCCATGCCGGGCGGGCACGAACCATCTATGGACACAGTGTCGAGCAGCCGCAGCCTACGGCGTAAATCTTAATTGTGCAAACAGAAAGTTTGAGAGTGGATTGCAGGGTCAAGCCTCAAATCAGGATAGTAGCCCCTTTCTGAAAACTGGCTAATAACCGCGCAGATAACCGCGATGTTACACAGAAGGCAAATGTACCGTTCCGACAGGCAAGGATGTTAGGTCATTGGGTTACATATCCGGTGTGGATTACACGATGGTGCAAAGGCAAGGTCTAGGATACCGGTATTAGCGGCAGGTGTTCGCCCGCGCAACACGACTGAACAAGATAGCTCCCCTGCTGCGCCAAACGGCACCCTGGCTGGCTGGAGGCCAGAACACGGCGGATACACGCTTTCTATGCTGGTTACGTTTACACAGCCTGCGTTGGCTGCTTTGTAGGTCATGGATGTTCCACAACCACAGCAGCACGTGCAACATGTACGTAGTCCAACGTGCTCTTCGTGGCTTCCTCTGCAGTCGGGTTGGTCGCTGTACCGGTATGTGCACCTGTCCCCTGGTTGAGTGTGTTGCCCGCTGGCCCCGTGCTTGTAACATCGGGGGCACGGCTGACGGAGTGATATAAAGTGCAGAAGTGTTGCTTAGCCCCAGCTGGCCCCAGTCAGCCCCAGTCGGGCACCGCCACCCGCATGTACAGGCATCTGCGCGTCTGTGGCGTTCTCCCGTATGCCCCTGTCGAATCGGGGATGACCCACGTGTCCAGGAAGGAGATTTTAGTGATGGGTGTTGCATGATAGCAATTGCATGAAGTATATGGGCGGTGGCAGAATGCTGGGGCAGCATGTAGCTTTGGGGATGAACAGAAAGGCATGATGCGCAACTGCGTGGGCATACCACGATCTAGCATGCAGAGCAGGTAAGGAGGCCCCCCCCCACCCCCAACACCCCAACCCCAGGTAGTAACTTCTTTATCCCCCAGGTGTGGTCGAGACCAGAAAGGATCGTGTGGCCACACCACCTGGGATGCATTATGAAATGTCAGAATGTCCCCAGGGCCCAGGAGCACTTGTTGTCGGCACAGGTTGGCACGGCGGGGGCAACCCCTGTAGTGCACAACACATCGCATAACATTCATAATAACATTCATAATGTATGAACCTGTCTGTGCCACGTCGATTAGCTTGTGTGCTACCATGGCTACCATAGCTGCGTTTGGCCTGTGCCCGTTCGGTGTGCCACCCTTGATGGGCCAGATGGTGTTTCCCAGGTGTCGCAGGCAAGCCCCTACCCCTTCTTTATGACTTTAAGTAAACGCATATCTGTAACAACGCATTAGCTGCACAGTACCAAATGGTGCAACAGTTGGAGGCGATGCAACTTTTGGGGCAACTTTGAACGTGTTAGGTAGCACACCTCGCATATGTAAACATTATAAGATGAAGAGATGGTCGCTCAGACTATCCCGTGGGAGCTTGGAAAGCCTTTGCAGGGCCGTGCTCCTGCTCCTGCCCATCGCTTTTCGGACGCAACTAGCAACTGCACACATATGGCCCCGAGAACCAAGTTGCTCTACTCCGCAATTCAATAAGGACGTCATGCCAGAAGACTGCAAGCTGTACAGTAAAGCATGTGTGGATGCGGGGACCTTGGTCTCCTTCGACCCTGCGTATGCTGCGGACAACGCTACTAGAGCAATCTGGGCTGGTGATCCAGGCAATGCGCTTGGAAGGCACTGCGGGCTTTGGTGAGGCGGAGGGCAACAATGTGCACACGGTCACCTCACCACCACCACCACCACCACCACCACTACCTTTTCGGCCTTCTGGCAGGAACCATCCATCGCGCAACGGTACAAATTCGGACGCACTGGTGGGACACGGGCCCTGTCACGTGATAAGATTGCGCCCAGCTTCACGCATGGAGGCGAACCCAGCCCTCCAAGGCACGCCTCACTTCTCCCGCTGTGTGGTGCCTCTGGTCCTCCTCTTGGACTGGTGAGCCGCCGCTGTCCCGTGAAAGCTTGGAAGTTGCGTGCATGACTGATCCGTTGCTTGGGATTAAGGTAAGTCAGGTCGCCCTGGCATCTGGCTCACATCTTGGTTGTGTTTGGCGCTGTTTCATTGGAGCCTTCTGCTGCAACGTGCAGGCCCTTCAACTTTAATGAAGTGTTCGCACAAGCAATGCCCTGGACAGACATACTGCTGCGGAAGCACAAAATGTTCGGTACGCCTGGGGCTGCGTGAACTGCAGACTGATTGGTGTAATTCCAGGACAGGCGCTCGGCCCATTGCCGCATGGCGCAAGCTGGTGTGCAAACCGGTGCGGACGCAATTTGCCCTTGCCCGTGGATCATGGACGCGCCCAATAGCACTAACGTACCAGTCAATCTGGTTCCGCCCCCCAGATAAGAACGTGGCTATCGTGTTCTCTCAGCCCATGGCCATGGAGCTCATGTCGTACCAGCACGTGCTGTGGACGCCGTACACCATCCACCCCGTCCTCGGCCTTGACGACATTGGGTCACCACACGCGGGGCATGGCATGCCGGTGTGCTTTGAAAAGGTGCAGCGTGCCCAAATGCGTTAAGCGGTGTAGGTCTGCCTAAACAGGTCCCTTTGCACCTTGATGCGACATTGCCCCAGGCGCGTGCGCCTCCCAGCTGGGTGTCTGCTGTCTGTCAACGCCCCCGACGTCCGCTTTGCTGCAGGTGGTTGTGTGCAAGTTCGCTGGTTTCCCGGAGCCCATGGCTGACGCTGCAGAGCAGGTCCTGGAGAGCCTGCTGCCCGTCATGCCAACAGACCCGCTCAGCTTCGGGCCGCCAACCCCTAAAGGGGCAACCCATGAAAACGTGAGTACGGTAGCCCGTACGGATACAACGCACTTGCCAATCCTGCCGCGACTTGGTGCATGCCTAGGAACTTCCGTGCAGCTTGTGTTAAACTCGGACCTCCTAGCAGAGGCTGCCGGTCGGATTGCCAGGTAAGGGCATGCATGGTGCAAGCACCGCCTGCCCCTGCACGCGGACACTAGCGACTGTACTCCTGACGCATGCTGGAGGCGCAGACTGGCTAAAGGGCTGTGCCATCTTTTGAATTGTTTAGCGTGTGCCCTCTCCGGACCCCCAGTCTACAACCCTGCGAGTGGCCATCGAGGTGCGGCAAGGCGGCACTCGGACAATAAAGAATTTACACCAGCTCTTTGACGCATGTGACAAGGCTGAGGCACACGGTAGGTGTCAGTGGTAGCCATGCGCCGGGCGGACTGGGATCACGGCGGCACATGCTGATGCTCGTCTGTGCTCGTCAAGGCACCTCCAGGCATGCAATGTCAGCATCTCGGCGCTGTTTGCATTGCTGGCTACATGCTATTTACTGGGCAGTCCCCGTCACATGGGGGAAGTTACATGCCTGCTGCATCCTTGACAGGAACAGGCCACTCGCGCTCTCATCCGCAGGCTTCCAGGCCGGCACCTTCCAACACCTCTCCTGCCGCATGTTCTCCACCGGGGACACCCCCGACCTGCACGGCGTACGCCGCTTCCATGCCAACATGGGGGCAGCCCGCTCCGCACACGTGCTGGTGGTGGTGCACGGGGCGGGCGCCATCAACAGCTTCTTCATGGAAGGCAGCGGCAAGGGCGAGGTGCGCATAGAGGGCAAGATCATGGGCAGCGCTTTCGTACTGCTTGCACTGTCTGCGTACTCACTGTGGACGGGCAGTGGGGTGTGTGCTTGTGCGCACATTAGGCTAGGATTGTTGGGGACAGTCAAGGACTTCGGGCACGCCATATGGAACACGCCCTTCCTCTGCACGGTGGACTCTACGCTGGCCTAACGGCATGAGCAAAAGCTACTATGTTACTACCGGTTCGCGACACGGTGCCTGTGCAGGTCATTGGCAACTCTGCATTGGTGGAGATCAGGCCGTGCACGTTTGGCACCAAACGCGCGGGCTGGCCAGACGCGTACATAGCGAGACACATTGCAGCCAGCGGTAAGGCACACAAGCGTGGTGATCGCCTGTGTTGTGTCTGCCGCCGGCAGCAGTGTCCCTTAAGACGCCTTGCTTCGTCAATAGCGGGTGTGGGTGGTCGTGCAGCGGAGTGCCTCACATGTGCTTGCGGTACGGGCTGCGCACACGAGGTGCATGCGTGACCTGTTGCATGCCTTTGGCGCTGCTTGCGTGCTTTTGTGTGCAACCCTGATGGCGCAACTGCCGCCGTGGTGACAACGTTTACCACACACCATGCACACCTTGCCTGCTGTGCCTGTGCCCCCGCACATCCCTTCCCAGGCAACCGTGTTTGGTTCTTTGCGTACAACGTCGAGGACCCAGCACAGGTACGAAAATTGTACGTATGTCCGATACGCATGTTCAGGAAGGTCAGCACAACCAGAATCCGAAGTCCGACCTGGGGGTGCATGCAGAGGAACCAGTCTAGGGTATTCGCACCAGTCTTCGGCCGGAAAGGCCCCCTAGGCTGATCCGTAGCTACCCTGTACAAAAGGTTTGCCGTGAGTGCATGTTGCAGCCATGCACATTAATGGCCGTCTATTTCCCTGTTGCAGTGCGCCCCTTCTGACTACGAGGCAGCAGCCTTGAAAGACCAGACGGTGCCCATGAAAGGCGACGAGGCAGTAAGGAGCCGCGACCAGCACGTCATCCTCAGCCCGTCGCAGTTCATCTCGGCCCTCAAGTAAGCACAACTCTTGCTCACGTGCGAATTCGCCTGGAGTAGCTTGCCCCCTGAGGTGGTAGTGATCTGTAACACAGGGCTACCGTATCAAGTACAAGCGGTGTGGACATACAACGGTGCCGTACCAGAGCGCAAGGTCTATAGCTGTGTTGGGATCTGACTGGCAAATATTTCCTCCTGCGGTTATGTACACTGCGCTGGATCACGTTCGTATGCCCTACTTGCCTGCAGGCACGTGGCATCCATCCTCCGGAATCCGCAGGCGTACACGCAAGCGGAGCGGGAAGAGCGGCGGCACATATACGCTGTCCGTGAAGGCCTGGTGTTCGGGCCTCTAGGAGTCAACGACGTTGACGCACATATACGAGGAGGGGCTGTCATACAGTCGGCTGTCAGAAGAGCAACTACTGTTACCGATGATCGGTGACTGTTCTGCTGTACACCTGAGTCGTGGAAGGGGGCCAACCCTGCAGAGGCACAGCCGCATGCGAGTGGCCTGCATGGCGTGTTGGGCACTAAGCCATGCTGCTAGTGGTGATCCGAGTGCACGGAAGGTCTGTGTGAGGGTCTAGTGTGGAGAGGGGCAGCAATGTTAGGCATGATTGTACCGTACGATTACGGTAAGGCCGTTATAGCTGGACTGCTGTCTTTGACGTTGCGCGCTGCAGCTGTGCGAGAATGCCACGGCATTGGGAGCGAAAAGCCATTGTGAGGAACTGAAAGGTTGCGGGAGCAGGCAAGCGTTTTGAGACGGTGTAGGAGCGTATCGGCATTGCATGGACGGCCATGCCACGGGTCACCAATAAACCTAGGCGTCGTGCCCTGACCACATGCCGCATTGTGCATGGCAGGAACGAATGCCCCGCTGCGCGTATCCCAGTCCGGTAGTGAGTACATGAGAGTGGCAGGGGCCTGCTCTGTGACTTGACACTGCTTGACATTATTTGGTACTGCCTGGTATTATGCGGCACGGCCCGGCGAGGGTGGTACGCGTGCTTGGGGTGGGCAATCTGCACGGTGTGCCGTACTGCAGTGGAGGGCACTGCAAGGGGCGTAGGCGGCATGGGCGAGGA
This sequence comes from Chlamydomonas sp. KOR1, assembly GCA_036984285.1. Classification (NCBI taxonomy): domain Eukaryota; kingdom Viridiplantae; phylum Chlorophyta; class Chlorophyceae; order Chlamydomonadales; family Chlamydomonadaceae; genus Chlamydomonas; species Chlamydomonas sp. KOR1. The sequence continues at coordinate 126,833 of BQMZ01000055.1, read as the reverse complement.
CATGCCGTGGCGGCGGCTGGCACCTCGGTTCTCCCCCATTAAATCAAAGCAGTGCTCCTATGGCAATACCGTCTCCACATCTCCATCTGGCCCCGGCCAAGTGACTCGATGTGGCAGTTGCACAGCTGCTTGTCCGCTCACGGTTGCTTCTCGAAGCGTCACAAGCTGCGCCAAGGCACTAAGCACAGAGTGAGCTGCCGTACTGGTGTTTGGCCTGTGCGTGGGTAGGCAGCAGGTGCAGGTCGGAGTTGGGCACGGAGGAGCGGCAGCGGCTGAGGGGTGCTAGGGTGAGGTGGGGGCGGCCACATAGTGGGGCACGGGGCACCAGAACGCCAACACCTAGGCTGATGCTGATGAACACGCCACTCGCGCATCGCAATGCGCACTCGGTAGCGAAGCGGAAGTGCAGGACTCACAGGTCACAGCCTTGCCTCAGGGGCACCCGCTTTCTCGGCCCTTGCTCTCCTCCCCTGGGCTGCACAGTACGGTCGTTAAGGACCGAATTGAAAAACAGGGTCGTGGCAGTCCACCCCCCTGAAGCAAGGGAGGTCCCCTCCCGTGTGCTGTCAGACACCAGGGGAGCTCGCTGATATGCGTCGCGGCCTTTAAGCCACAAGATTTTGAGGCATGCGAAGTGTGTCGCATGTCTATATGCACCTGCTGTGATGTGGCTTTGCTGGCGCTTGGGCTTCCTGGGACCTCCATGGAACGCTCCGGGTGACACTACCACGTGCCGTGCCCAGCCCTGAACCGCAGACCGTATGCCTCTCATGCACGGCAGGAAACGACCGCATTCCGAACATGTACGCGCACAACGTACTGAGCAGCCCAGCTCCTCCCCTGCCCTCTGCACCTCAGCCTGAGCTGCTCGATCCCTGGCCGTTCCCTTCCCTAGATGCGCCATTCACCTTGTACGGCAGCCCAGTCCGCAGTGCTGGTTGGTTCAGGTTGGTTGAAGCCGCTCCACGGGACGTGTGAGGTTTCGTTACAGGCTAGCTATGGGCCTGCGACTAGCTAGGGGCCTGCGAACGCAGGCGCGTCTACTGCTGTGGACAGACAGTGGGCACATGGCGCCACACTGTCGGGCCCGGCCGCTGGGACATGCAGCGGTGGGTTTGCCGGGCCCTGGGCGACTCCACGGGGAAAAAGACGGCGTAGTAGGCGGTCTCGTTGACGGAGGGTGGTAGGGTTGGGCGGCCTGGTGGTTGCAAGGCGCGCCTGCGCCGTACCAGCCTGCACTGACTGGTCTGCACTCTGGGCTGCCGTGACAGGTCTCTGCTGTGCACGCTGTGGTGGTGGGGTGGCGGTGGTTTGATGCGGCCTAAGGCCGCTGCGCCGTTTGCAGAACGGCGCGAAAGCAACTACAAAAGCAGTAGACGCAGCCTATGCTGCGGCGAACTGCTGAGAGCGGCAGCTGCGCTGCCGCTTGGCTCCCTGGGAGCCTCTGGGTCCGGCAGTCTCATGGTGATGTGGGGCAGCATGAGCCTGCCCCTTCCTCCGAAGGAGTAGCTGCCTTACTTATACCTTTCTAGGGAAGCTGACGGTCGTCTTGCAGCCGACAGTCCTGCTTCCCGAGTGCTGGAAGTAACGGCATGCTTCACGCATCCCTGACTTCGTCCACCCAGGCGACCTGATCCATGCGCCAGTCAGTCAGGAGGGTATGTATGTATGTATTTAGCCAAACTAATGACCACAGCCGAATGTATGTATGTATGTATGGATTTACAGATTTGGCCCCCTTCCAGGGCGCAGCCTCGTCCCAAAACGGGGCAGGGCTGGCTCCGGCAATCAGGGACACGGGGTTTCCCACCCCTCTCGCTGTACGGTTAGGAGCCAAACAGCTCCAACAGGTTGGTAGGCCGCATTTAGAACGGGCCTCAAGTTTCACCATATCTCAGCCTGGCCCCGCCCCCACGCAGCTTCCCGTGGACGCACACCCACAGAACAAACAGCGTCTCTACCCGTGGCCCCCACCTACCATTCTACCAGGGAGGAAACCGGACACGAGGCAGCTGTACGGGGGAATTAGCCAGAAGCGGCCCCCCGGATGCTGCTTTCGCTCCGCCCCCTTTTAAACACGTGAGCCTGCCACCAAACAAAGGCCCCACTAGCCCCACAGACGCACGCCGCACGGAAGCACCCTCCCCCTCAGGCAGGCAGCCCAGACAGGACAGGCAACGTACATGGGTACAGGGTACAACTGCAGCTTGTGGTCCGGTGTGGTCCGGGTCCCCGTCCTGGCCTTCTACGGTAGTAACTTCTTCTGCCCCAAGTCCCCGTGCCCTGAGCTCATGCCGTGTCCCCTCGCCTTCGGGGGAGGCACCTGGTGTCCACCCGTCTTATCAGCCATAGCTCAAGACATGCGGCTCCAGTCTCAGCTGCTCGGTGCACGCAACGAAAGAGGGCAGCCTGCTTCGCTCACTCAGCCCCAGGCTCCAGAATGTCGCCTCAACAGCTATACACAAACCGTCCGGCGTGCATACGCACCTCTGGGCCCTGACGAGACCACATCCCTACACACGATAGCACAAAACACGCAATGCCGACAAGTTGATTATGCTGGCACCACTCAACGATGGTAGTGCGCAGCGTGAATAAAATGCAAATGACGGGTTCGACACAGATTGCAGGCCAGGCGGGAAGGCAAGTTCCTTGGTCCCAGCAAGGCAAACCTACACCTCACCAGGCCGTAGTGGGCTTGGTGCGCCCTGCGGCGGCCTAGAATGCCATGAACAAGGGTGGCATCTACCGGCTCGTAAAGCCGGCTGCGGCCCAGACTACAAGTATGCATGTCGTGTCAGGTCCGTCAGCCGCGGAGTCGCCGGCTGCTTCGTCGCCTGCTCCTCCTGCCGGTGAAGACCTGGAGGTGCATGCGTGATGGCGCGAAGTGCACCGCAATGGGCAATGTTACGATGGCTACGCTGTAGGAATGCTCGGTGCGGTTGGTCCAGGGTCTACGGTCCATAGAAGGCCCTTCCAGGGAACAGGGCGCGCCGAGAGGAAGGGTGCTGACCAGCGCGGATGCGTGCCCCGCGTGGGCTCAGCGGCAGCTCGACGTACGGCATCCATGCCGTACGGGTACCAGACGCATGCACGCCCGCGTTCCTTCGAACGCAACTTTTACGAAGTGTCGGCTCACCTTGTTGAACTCCTCGGGGTCAATGCCAAGCTTCTGCTTGGCCTGCATCAACGGCCAGATGTAGTTGTCGATGTAGCCCTGTGTTGGGGCATGCCAGGTCGGCGGGGAAGCGCAAGGTGTTGCCGTGTGCAGCTGTGGTTGTACGAGCACAGTGACCTCCATTTTCGTAGGGATGCCGATGGCAAAACCGACGACACTTTCACCATCGAGGTATTCATGGGTGGCTTAAATTGAGCTGTCTCTATTGGTCCCCCCTGAGCTCCGCCAGCACGTGGATGCACAGTCAGCAGCCGTCGCACACGCTATGCCTTGTGCTTGGGTGTGCTTTGGGAACAGACCCCTGTGCCTCGCGCTCGGGTGTGCATTAAGCACACCCACACACGTGGCTTTCCCTGCCCAGTCCCCCGTGTAGCCCACCTGCATATCCTCGAACAGGTTCTTGTACTCCGTCATGGCCTTGCGAGTGTACAGCGCCAGAGCCCGGTCGCAGAGGTACTTGGCCATGAAGGTCTGGCACAAGGCCCAGCACAGGAGCGGTGAGTGGGAGGTCAAGTACCTTTCGCGCCCCAGTGCTGCAATCCGAGTGTGCACCAAGCCCATCTGCGCCCCCATCTAGCTCCGCCGCCCCCCGCCCCCCACATCGCCATGCTCTCCCCGCAGGCGGACCGTTCCTGCTCCTGTCACTCTGCCGTTTCGCAATCACCCCACTGGCCCCAACTCAACCAACCTGAGCGTTCGTTGCAATGCGCTTGAGCTCGTCATCTTGGCCCTTGAACCTATCCAGCACCTGAGGATGCACCCGTTTGATGCTGCGGAGTCAGTGTGCAGCAACGCATGCACGATTGGCACTGTGCAAGGGAGTCTCCCCTGGTCTGCAAGCCTCCACGCACGTGTGCGTGCACAGCCCCATGCGAAGGCAACTTGAGCCACTAGCTGCCAGCGTCCCACAAGCAGTACACTCAAGCACCTACCATCCCTACGGTACACACCTGGATGTAGTCTGACGCGTCGGTGATCATGATGGGGATGTAGTGCACGTAGGGGTGCACGGACCTGGTACGTTGCAGGCAGATAGGTAAGCGTAAGCATTAGGAGGCGAGCTCAACGCATCTGCGGACCGCAAGGTTGACGGACTGCCCGGCTACGGGAACGGATGCTCACGGTGGACCCTGGCTATTGTGCCTTACCCCGCCAGCGTACCACAGTGGCACACCCATTGGCATGCCGTACGCTCAGCTGTCGCCCGCAGTACCGGTGCCCTCCCATATGGGTACGTAGGTGCACTGCAACCTGAACTCCCGTGCGGGTTCGTAGGCGTACTACAATCTAGAGGGTAAAAGGGTGCTCTGCAATGCCCAAACTCCGCCGTGCGTGGCGCAATGAATCTTGCGTGCGCGCTTGTGTGCCTGTTCCGCACCAGCCGCCAGGACTCTGCAAGTTGTTTGCGAGGCAAGACGGCTTCAACAGAACTGCAGGGCCACTCCGTCACGCACCTGTAGAAGTGGGCTATGTAGGGACTGTCCTCCTGCGCACGAGGAAAAGGGCGGACGGGAGGCAGCGAGTTGCTGGCCTGTCGTGCCAGACGTACGGCACCTGTAGTATGTGCCATCTGCCATGACCCTCGCACGACGGCTATTGCCATCGTACACTCCTGGTGTTACAGCGTCGACAGCCCCTGGCTTACCTTCAGTATCACGGAGTTGATGCTAAGCAGCTTGGCGAAGCGATTGGAGGGGCCGACGCCTGCGTTCCATGGGCGCGTGCGGAAGAGGTGGAAGTGCGCATTGGGCACGTAGCAAGCAGCGCCGCCAGGCGAAGCAAGCGTATTGTAGGCATGGCGGTCAGCAGTGGAGCGGAGCAAATGACGGGCTGTGCAGGTGGCGCGCGCAGCAGCAGGGTGTACTGGACAGGGGAGCTCCCCTGATACAGAAGATACGTTCCAATCACGTGACAAGGAGTGGCCGGCACGCACGGGTACCCATACCCGCGAGCAGGGATAGGACAACCCTTCTGGCAGGGCTCATACCGATTACACATACGGCCAGGAACAACGCGGCTTCCGGCTTCAGGTTGCCCAAATGATACACTCACCGTCAAACGAGAGGACGAACTTGTACCTGGCGTGCTCCTTGAGGGGCACGTGGTTGAACGGAGGCAACTTTCCATCGCCGCCCCAGCCTGGTGGTGATGGCCCAAATGCAGACGGTGGATCAGGAAAAGCTTAACAGCATCAAAGCCGTTGGCCGCCTAGCGCACCTTGCCCTCTACACACATGCGGTATGCAGACGTGCTCGTGCACGGTTCTCAAGAGGTGGGGGCGGGTACGCGTAAAATGCGAGGCGGGGACGAAGGCAAAGCCCGAAGTCCGTTGCTACGCACGCAGCTGCCCACCGTTGACGAGCGCATCAACTTTGTCCCCCTTGCCGTTGAACAGGCTCTCGTTTGTCATATGCCTGTGGGTGGGGTGTTGGCCATGGTCGAGGAGAGGTGAGCAAGTGCCGTAGTGCATGAGCCTTGTGTCCCTTCCACTGGGCAATCAACAGTGCACCCGCGCACGCCAAAGATCTAGGGCAAGCTTACCAGCGCACTACCGCTTGCAGACCACGTGCGAGCACGTGCTCCCAAGTGGGTTTCAACCAACCTGGGTTTCTGCCAAACCTCCCGCCGCCACCCAGCGACCCGCTCCCCCCGCACGTGTGGCTAAGCTACCGTGCGCTATTCACTCTCACCGTCTGACACCCAAGACATTTCCAATCCCGTAATGGCGGCGCCAATGCATCAGCGAACTTAACGGTGCACCCAAGTAAAGGAAGCTGTAGGCATGCCGGCACGACGCGTCCCATGCGAGTCCTCGGCAATTTTGACGGTAACCAATTGCTGTTTTTCTTGCTGGTACGAGTGGTTGCCCTGACTCATCCCAAGCGCCTCACCATCTAGGACACCGCACGAAACGCGACCTGTGCCAGTTAGGACACAAGCCCCCTCCGCGGAAGAAAGCCTGGCGGGCGGCAAGGTACGCGTGCACGGGTCAGATTGTGCCACACTTGTTGGGCGGCAGGCAGCTGTTGGCTGCAGGGTGCTCTGCAGGGTGCCCCTCATGACACAAGGGAGAGGCACAAGAGGGGTACCCACGCATTCCGAGTCCCGCAAGAGCATGTCTACGTACCAACGTTCATATGACGGATACCTACTACAGCTACTACACGGCAGCCGGTAAACTTCCGGCCAATGGTCCATTCCCCTCCCCCCCTACCATGCAGCGCGCACCTTATGCTGCTTCTTCTCCCATGGGTAGGAATACAACAAGTACTTGTGCGCATCCGCGCTGGGTGTGAAATCTCTGTTCAACTGCGAACATGGAAAGCGGTATCGGGCGAATGTTTGGCCACCGCGCACGCAGACGGCTCGAGGCAAGGGGCTGACCAGCAGGTGCGTGGGGGCTGCCTGAGCTCTGGTGGCAGCCGGTTGCATTACCCAGCAGATCCACACCAGTCCCAACATGGCACATCCGCGGTAAACCACAAGGCCCCTGCTCCACGCACGTCGGTGTACATCGACGGCAGCAGGATGGTTGACTGGTGCTCTGGCTTTGCCGCATGGTGCTCAGTGGAGAATTCGTGCCGCAGTTGCTGTTTGAAGTATGCAAACGTTGGCCCGGGACAACTGCCATAGTCATTGCAGCCGCCTGCATGCAGCAGCAGCAGCAGCAGCTTGTTGAGGCAAGACTAGTTGGTTGCTCAGACATCAATGCCATGCATGCGTGTTGGATAGAGCGCACATGCATGCACGTACGGCAAGGTACCGTACGGTACGCACATCGGCACATGCATATAGGCGTCACGCGAGTACGCTGGAGTAGTGTGCGTGGTTGAGCGTTGCGAGACGGCTCTGCCTGCGCGGCGTGGCACACGCACCGCGCACCAACCGCGCACGTGAGCCCTCTGATGCCGTCACGTCAGAGCGTCGCATGTAACCCCTGACCTGCATCACCGATGTCCATGAAGAACATGACGTCAGGAAACTTGATGCCCAGCTGCGTGGTCCAGCGCTCGAAGGCCCACTTGTCCCACTGCATCCGACCGTCGCACCTGTCCCATTGCGCAGGTAAGAGCACGCGTTCCGGTCTTGGGGTCAACATACAGGATGTAAAGGCCAACTTGCTTTGGGCACCAAAGCAGACGGGCAGGCGAGCTACTGCGCCCGGACACCGGTATGGAAATGGTTGGGCTGGAATGAGGCCTGCTGGACAGGCCATGCCCCAGGCCAGGGGCTGTGCGTCAATATCACGCACACGCAGAGTTGCACCAGAGCAATGTTGGCTGCTGGTTGTTGATTGTGGTGTTTGCCGTCTCATGCGTCAGGTACTCACCAGGTGCCGGGCTTGAAGCAATCAACGCTCTCTTGGAAGGTGCGGAACGGGTAGTAAAGCTGCCAACGCCAACGGGGTAAGAAAGGGAAGTGCGACATCATGCTGTCAGCAGCCGCACGGGAGGAGGTGGCGATGTCAGCACAGTATCCGTCCAGCTCACAAGATGGCTGGCAGGGCTGGATTGCGGCAAACGGGCGCTTGCTAACTGGGGCGGGCCTGCTTTTTTACTACAGAGGCTGGGAAAGGGCTAGCATTCCCTGGTTAGCATGGTCTAAACCGTGTAATGTTTGGGTAGTGGATAGTAAGTAACTGTGTTGAGCAAGAGGGGGACAGGCGCAGGTGTGAGTAGTTGGCACGTGGAGAAACAGCCACTGCACAATGACCAGGCATGAGACCCAAGCTCCGGGGGGTCGCTGCTGGGCCGTACGGGTAGGTGCTCATACGTACAGCACTAGGAGGTGAAGGAAGCGGTGAGCACAAATGCCGTTATGCACCAGTGAACACTGCACCCACCTTGTTGTCCTTGATCAACACTACATTATTCTGACTACTAATGTACCAGTCTGCAGTGTGGTGCTGTGCGAGCCACATCTGCACGCAGCGAGATGGCGAGTAGACGGGAGTTAGGAACCAGCAACGTCACATCTCACATGTCAGGGTCATTTCTGCTTGCCGCAAGATGTGCATGTGCTGGGTGGCGGCGTACAAGACGGGGGCGAGGAGCCCCGGGGGCGAGGAGCCCCGGGCGGACGGCTGGCGGAGACTTGTGCGTGTGTGTGGGTGCGCCTGCGCGTGACTCGAGGCGCCGGGCCACACCTCGCGGCGAATGGCCACCATCTCCCCGGTGCACTTCGTATAGTCCTAAGTGAAGCCAATGAATGTCAGGCACTGACGACATGCCCGCTGCTGTCACGCACGCCTGACTGGACTGCGTTGCCGGTACATGTTCGGCAGCAAGCGGTATGGTGCCGCCGGTGCATGACCAACCACACCTGGTCCAGGACGGTCGCGTTTAGCTTCCTTCCCTGGAGCTTGTTGCGCCAGTACAGGAAGTCATCTTCAAGATTTTCTTCGTACAAACGCTTTTGTATCGTACGGCGTGGGTGGGTCCATGTGAAGAAGGCAGCTCAGCCGTTAGTCGGTGGTTCCAAGCGTCGTGGCGTGCCGTGGCACGTGTGGCAGGACCAGGCAAGCTAGTGTAAGCCCGCGGTGACGCAACGCATTAGACCCTGTGTGCTTCAGCTTGTTGGAATTTGCAGTTGCTGCTTCACTGCCAGGGCACGGTGATGTCCTTTGCCTCTGAAGGCGCAGACGGCTTGTCTCACCGCCATGTCTACGTCGTCCCTTGCACATAGGTGGTCCAAGTCCAAGATTTGCACCTCGTCCGTAGCATTACCGGCCACTGCCCCCTGTTGCTGAGTTTGGCTTGCTCCTAAACTTGCATGGGCTGCAAGAAATAGAGCTAACAGAAAAGGTTTCACGCGGCGAGGCATTCGCGCGTATGGACGGAATGTGGACGTACCACGTGTAAGGTAACAGTACTGTAACAGGTTTGTCTCTATTTTGAAGTGTCTCAAAAGCCGGGAGTCTTACAACCGGACTCGCGGTGTGTTACACAACCCTTGGCCTGACCCTGGCTGAAAGCGAGATCGAAGGCCTCGCACTTGGGCTGCATATATATGTACGAAGTTGCAGCACGTATCAGGCCAGCAGCTAAGCTGGCACTGCAAGCCCGTTAGGCCGAAGAAGCGGTACACAGTGTACAACCGCTTGCTGCGTGATGACACTTTCCATGAGAGCATATCTTTTCTCTTTTGACTGTCTCCCCAACTGCCACGCACACTTTATAAGCGCTTTCACAGCTGCGTTGGTGGGCGCGTCACACGGTAGAACTGTATCCCCAATCCTAAGAAGTCATGGCAACTTTTACAGCGGTCTGGATAGGTTTGGCCCTCCTCGTGGCTCCCGCGCTTGGACAACCTGGGTGCGCATCGACCGACGAAGATATGTCACCGCTTTACCAGCAACTAACTGCAGACATAGGCTACTGGAAGAGCGAACTGAATGGCCGTCAGCTCACAAGAAACGAGTTGCGCTTGCTGGTGTCACGACATTGTGAGCTAGTGCTTGTGCCATGAGACCGTCACTGGGCCACGCGTTGGTCCCACAGTGGAAGCAACGAGTAGGGCAATGAGGACCGCTCTGGGTGGCGGGGGCTATAACCGTGGATGTGGTGTCAAACATTGCAGTAGTAGCTGGTTTCCCTGTAACGTTTCCGCTGTGTTCGCTGCTGCCTGATTCAGACAGGCCGCCGCATTGTGCTCCATTCCTGCACGCTGCATGTCAGAGCTGGAATGCAAAACTTGTGCAGCTGCACCACGTCTGGCGCCATGCGCCGTTACACGAAGCACCATTATATAGCGTGCACGACATCCCTACCTGCCACTAGCCTGTACCTTCTCCTCATCCGCCCTACAGCGCCCCTGCTACCCCTCATGGACTCTTACCCCTTCCTCATCACCCCAACGCAGTGTACCCATACGGGGAGCACCAAGAAGGGCAACGAGGCATGGCCACTGTGACCTACAACGCAGTACTTATTAAGAACAATGTGTGGTACGTGGGGCAAGGGATGGGCGGGTGGGGCAAGCAATGGGCAATGACACATCTAGGTCTGGAACTGCTGCCGTCTCCTCCAATGCCCACCGGACGATGATGCGGTTCGTACGTATCCGGTAGGAACCCGTTGCGGCCCTTCCGGTCCAGCCTTGCTGCACAGCACACGGTGCCGCATGCTGCGTGCTGTGCAGGTGGTATCCTGCGGTAGCGGTTGTCACTGAAGACCATCTGCTTGCGTACGATGCATTACCTCGCACGCCTTTGTATGGGGGAGGGATTGGGGCTTGCTCATTTGCTTGCAATGTCTATAGCTGCAAGGACCTGGAAGCCGTAAGCAGCCGCCTGCTGTTTGACGCTTACACTGGCATGCAGGATGTACTTGGCTTTGCTTTAGGGCAGGCTTTGGGTCTTTGAGGTTCAGGCACACACGTGCAACCTTTCACACCGGTAGCCTGCGTACGGCGACTCCTGGGTTGCATGAATGGGCGTCGCAACGTCGATATCCACCAACCCGATGACAGTCGCCCCAACCACTGACCTAACAGTACCGCAACTGCCGCCATGGACCAGGTACTTTCCATTACGAGAGTTTGGCTATGACCTCAACTGCTCTGCGCATGGGTCAGCAGACATGTGGCTTAACTGGGTTGGAGAGCACAGGGAGTGGTGCTCTGTGCGGATGCGGGCGCTGCAAGCCGCATTCTACAGATGGGTCGCCCAAGGAGTGCGGTTTCCGGACGTTTTCTTCATTGCTGATTTGGAGAATGGAGGTGGGTCTTGGGCACAGTAAAATAGGTTGTGAGGGCAGCAGGGCAGCAGGGCGGCTGTGGGTACGTGCCGCGTGTAGGTCAGGCCAGGCAGGAGCGCAGCAGGGAGGGCCGGCTGTCGCGGTACCTGTACCTGGCCAAGCCGAGCGGTGGTGCCTGGTACTCCTGTCCATGCCGCTGTGAAGTCGTCGCCGCGATGAGCCCCTGCCGTACAGGACCAGCTTCCTGCCGCTGCATGCACGCCTGCCACCCTTGCCTCGGGCTGCCTGCAGGGGGGTGTCGTCACCCAACACAGTGCCCGGCACCGGTCCTGGCATTGTTCAAGGTCCTGCAGAAAGACGAGTTCAAACGCGACGGCGGCCAGGTGCACGTCAAGAACGGCCTTGGATCCATCCTCATACCGCACATGCCCAGCGGCGGGCATGAACACCTGGAGCTTGTGCATGCCCCGTGGGGCGAAAAGCAAAAACGGGTGCGTGGGCAAGACAGGTCGGTAGGACCAGGGGAGGCGCAACTAGCCCAGCAGACCTGCACACTTGGAACATGGCCGCAGCTTGGATGATGCTCCATCTAGCAGCGGCCGAGGGGCTTGCTACCGTATGTCATGTGGGGCCATGCCGAAGCTGTGCGCAAGCCCGCCGCACCGCCGGTCTCTCTCACCCCCGGCACCTCACATGCTGTACCGTTCCCCCTACGCCAACACCACGCAAAGCCTTCCTTGCCTTTCTCCGCTGCTCAGGCAGTATTTAACGGCATGGCACAATGCCCCCAGTTCCACCGCAACCGTTTGACGCCTTGCTCTCGAGAGGTGCGCACCAAGGCATCCATAGAACTGCAGAGCTTCGGGCGGGGCTGTGCGATCATGCTCGGTGGACGGGGGGGCGGGGTGCTTCCGGAGAAGGCCTCCCGTGCTCAACCCTGTGACCCCCACTTGGCTTGCCAATTGGCCGAGCTATGGATAAGAATGCATGTGGGGTTTGACGGCATGGCAGTGCAGCACGCAGCGCCTGCAGCTGCTGACCGCACTGCTAACCGCTAACTGCGACGCCCAGGCACTGGCTGGGGTGCTCGCAAATGGTCTGACCCGCCTTCTCCTCCTCGCAAACCCCGTGAGATGCCCGTTAAGCACCAAATGACAAACGACGTGCATATTCGTGTGCCTGTGACTGCAGCTGTTTGCGGCGCTTGGCAAGAATGCGACGGACCGTTTGGACGTCAGCAGTAAGTAGCGACTGGGCCTACACTGTGGCTGGCTTGGCTTGCACGCACCCCACTTGCACATGCGATTTCAGATTTTCGCATCAGCCACAGACTCTGTAACTAGCCGGTGTGCATCCAGTATGCACAGCAGACCGCTGTGCACGCGCACCCTGGCTGTACTGGGCGGGCTCAGCTACCGTACGGCACAGGCAAGCGGGCGGTAGTGTGCTAAGGTGAACAAGTCCATCCCTGCTGCCGCCCTGCCGCCCCTGAAATACGGCGCTGGTGCCATGCGCCAAGCTGTCCTTTTACCCCCCTTTCAACCTACAGCAACCCAGACTAACGAGTTTGATCGGAAGATGGGTCACGACCCACAGCGCCTACCGCTGGCTGACTATGCACGCTACGCCTATGTCCTCGCGCTGGATGGCGTGTCGGGAAGCAGAATAGCGGTACGCGGTCTGCCGGCGGGGCGAAAGGGTGCAAAGGCCGCGTACTGCGTAGCGTGGCGGACGGTCCGGTCAAGGAAGCTCCCTTGCTTGGTTCCTGTCAAGGGATCTCCCTTAGCATGCTTAATGGTCTGGAACCGAGGGGGCAGACTGGGTACCCATGTACCTGACTGCGGCTGCGCTGCCCTGGTGCAATGCTGAGCGCACAGGTACCACTGCTAGGTGTTAAGGCTGTACACGAGCCTTTCTCACCGCCGGGCTGAACCGCAAGGTCATCTCTTAACGAAGACTACCTTTGCACCTGTTCTTCACCCAACCTTCCTTCGCAGGAGTACCTGCGCGTGAACTCCCTTGTGCTCAAGGAGAGCTCCCCTGTCATCCAGCACTTTGATGCAGCCCTGGTGCCGGGGGTCCACTACAAGCCTATCCTTGTCAACAGTACAGAGGTAAGACTTGCGTGCAATACTACTCTGCAAGTAAGCGCGTGGCAGTGTGTGTATCACTACCGGTACGCAAGTGGCGGGTGAAGAGTGTGTTGCAAAGTGCAAGGCACAGCGCGCCGACCACTCTGGTGCGTGAAGTCGTGAAAACATTCGTGTATCCTGCACAATCGGCATTACAATATGCGCAGGATGTCTTCCAAGTAATGGCAACGACTACGGACGAAGAGGCCCAGAGGATAGTCACCAGCGCGCAGGCCTTCGCACAACGCTACTTGTGCGAAAGCGCACGATCACTGTGAGTTCCTTGGTGTAAGGGGCGCACCTCCTAGCGGCAAGTGCATCCGATCCTTCTACAGTGAACGGAATACAAAGCTTCCAAAACAGAGTGGGAAACGCCAGTTCCAGGGGTGGTGACACAGCAGGTCATGGCGGGGCACACCGGATTGGAGACGTCGTCGTCCCTGCCGTTCCTCGCCTGTCCCCAGATACTTCCGGCGGGCTATATCCGAGTACCTGGCGCTGTTCGCACCGGGCGAGATGGACAGGTGGATCAGTGATGAGATCTGGCCCCTGCTGCAAGCTCGCTTCAAGCTAGGGCTCAGCAACTTCACGTGACAGCCTTTCAATGGGAGCATCACCGCAAGGCGGCGCCTTGGAGGCTACCGGATGGTGACGTGCCTTTGTTTGGGACCTCGCACATTGTGTGGCAATTATCAGAGGTTACTGGTATGGGGTGGGAGACTGGGACGGCCAGGTGGCACAGGGGGCTGTGGGGAGCGTGGAGGGTGGGTGGGCGCGGTGGAGGGCGTTCAGAGGTACCACGCGCACCTTACGAGGGCGCCCTCGAGGTGCAGCAGTGTGCGGGGGCCGGGGTGACCCTGCGGTCTCTGGAGGCCATTGAGGTGGAGATATCATGCATATGCGCAGGCCGGGAGTGAGGGGCAGTGCAACCCCCAGTACGTACTGGCGCCATTAGTGGCTGTCCTGCCTTGGCATTGCAAGCAGGTGGTTGCATCGACCCATGTGCGCATACTTGCGGGGATGTTCAAATACACGTGCGGGGTCCCCATGCGGCCGGGACCAGCCCTGCTATTCCCTGGTTGGGACGGAGCTGGCCTCTGGAAAGGGACTGCGAGCTTCAGACTGAAACGATATAACGCATCATACAGTTTCTGACCTACTATTGGCAGGTGCAGACTGTAGGTGATCGCAGGTTGTCTCTGTATTGCCACACACGGCAAGTGCGACTGGTCCTAGAACGACAAAATGCAGACGACATCGAGCGAAGCTACTGGTCGCTGAAGCGGCCCTGTGCACCATGCATGCTGCACGGCTGCATGGGTAGAACGGCAAGTATGATGTCCGGGCAGGGGAGACTCCCCTGTGTCCGGGTGTTGGGGCAAATGGGCACGGTTGTGCTACCGCTGTGTTTTACCGAGTGGAAATTGCTGGAACTTCAGCTCAAGGCTTCAGCACAACCGTTCATTGCCGTTACAGCCGTGGGCCCGGGGCAGGGACCAGTTGGGGATAGACCACGCCTTGACGTTAGCTCATAGCGCGTGTCCAACTACCCATGGATACAGTTGGATAATGTTCATTGGCAAGCCCCCAGCAATCCGAGCCTGCGCACAGGGTGCAGGAACCTAGCGTACACCCCTGCATCGGTCTTTTACCTCACTAACACCATCGGGGGTCTTCCTCTAGCTGTCTTAATACTATGACACATGCTTCAGTCCTAAGACACAACCGGCGCACCTCATGGCCAGCGCCCTCAAGCCCCACGCGTACCACATGCCCTCGCGGTCACCAACCACCCAGCCTCGACAAGTCAGCTAGTATCTCATGCGGCGGCATGGAGCAGTTGGCAAAACGGGTGTGCAGGCCTTCCCCGTACGGACACTGTGGCTTGGGCTTCGGGCCGCTGCCTCCCACTCCGCCGGCAACGCTGCCTGCGACAGCGCCCTTGCCGTCCGTGCCCGGCACCCAGTGCGGCACCCAGAACCGCATCATGTTCAGGGCCCATACTCTCGTGCACAGTTCGTGGACGAGGGCTTCCGAGCCGTACCTGCAGTGGCGCAAAGCGAAGTCGCATCAGCACAACGAGGGGACGGAGGACAGGGCCCCAGGTTCTCTAGGTCGCGGGCAGCTCTAGGTTGCAGGCCAAGGGCTTGCTTGGTACATGATTGCCACGGCCCAACGCGTACGTGAGTTCAAAGAACGAGAGGCCGCATGGTGCGGGGTGCAGCGCAGGAGCGCACAGCCTTGCATGCCGGTACGTGACGCTGGGCAACAACGGGCCAGAGCCCAGCCAACGGGCATGCGGACTTCCCTCTTCACGTGCTGCTGCTGAACCAATCAGTGTTCCCCTCGGGCGCGACCGATGAATGGTTGTGAAAAGCCAACAGCCCTCCTTACCTGCGCCCCAGCACCGTCTGCCCCACGTCCATCTGGCGGACCCAGCACTTCTCCGCGCTGCCGGTGTGGGTCTTGTGCGTTGAGCCCTCCTCGCCGTCCCCTGACATGCCGTCCAAGTACATGAACGCCACCTGCAGGGCCACGGAACATAGACGCAGGTGGCAAAGGGAGCGGCGGCGGTGGCAGGTTTAGCGCCCGATGAGCTGTGAAGGGCCCCCGTGAAGGGTGCCCGGTGACTTTCCTTGCAATGGAGGGCCTGGACACATGTCCTGCCAGCACCCGCGCAAATCCGCAAACAACAAGCTCCATCATCTCAGGCTAGCTAACCCCGGTCGGAGGGGTTGCGGGCATCTATTGCTCCAAGGGAGGGTTGTTAAATGAACCAAAGACCAAAGCGGACGCCGCTCTCCTTGCTCGGCACGCCGCCGTTGCAGTTCGGCCCGTTGTACACCATTTCATTCAAGAGAGTCCATCCATACCGTTTACGCACGGGACGTGCGCAGTCACGGCCATGCGTACCCCTCCCTGTTCGGCCACACACCGTGTGGCGTGGCGTACTAGGTCGGTCTCTTGTGCCATTTACCTTTGCGAGGCAGGCCACGCACACGCGCGACACTGTGCTCGCAGACACACAGTCACCACAGCCAGCACCCACCTTCCAGCCGCTCATCCATGCTCGCATGCTGATCTCAAAATCCGAGGTGATTCCGCAGTCCCCCTTGCGCGACACGCCCTCGTCCAGCCCGCCCAGGTCCCGCCACGTGGAGGTGCGGATGGCAAACGGAGCGAAGTCCACCACCTGGCGCGAGCAAAAAGTCTAATTGGAGTACGGCAAACGCCACCACGCAAGCGCTATTGTAGTTACCAGTAGGCAGCAGCGCTCGACCGCTGAACGTCAGCAACCTGTGCATGCAGGCACGCGCATGCGTTGAGCCAGCATGCAACATGATGGCAGCCCCGGGAGACGGTTCTTGTCGCATTGTCAGGAGCCGTGTGTGCAACATGCGGCACACCTGCGCATACGTCCAGTGCGCCCCTCCGGTGCGGTCGTCCGGCAACCATGCGGGCCGCCCGTGCTTGTTGCCCCACTCCTTGGGCCGGCACAGGCGGTAGGTGTTCATGCCTATGATGCCAATGGATGGATGAGAGGAGAAGATGGCGTCCATCTGCTGCAGCCACGTGCCCTCGGAGGGCGGGAGCTCGTCGTCCTGTGCGTGCGTGCCGGCAGAAAGCGGAGCTCTACATTTCGGGGTGCGATCAGGAATGGCGCGGCTGGCTAGAAGAGGCAAGGTGGGGAGTGACCACATCGGCCAGCACTGCGCATGAAGTATACTACAAGGTTTGCCACAAAAACCAGTCTACCCTTCCTTGCCGGCTCGATGCATTGTCGCAGCTCGCAGGCAGCCTAAGTGTGCCATCAGGCGGTACGTCAGGCTCCGCATCCCGGCCACCCACTATGCGACATGTAACCACCGCTGCTTTACCCCAAGGTTTCGCCCACATGCAGTATCACACGGTACGTGCCCCTAGACGCCCGTGGGGCAGGGCGGCGAACGGCCATGCGCACGCATACCAACGCAAGGATTGCTGCCTGACTCTTGCTCTGCTCCAAGCCTGCGGGACCAACAAGGCAGCCCAAGCGTGCATCTCGGCCGCAGGTACACCCCGCTTGCCTTGGTCTGTGCGTGCCCCTCTTGCCTGCGCCGACCAGTGGGTTTAGCCAGTGGCGTGCCTGCTGTTGTGGGTGGGCAGGTGGTGTGCTGCCTTGCTGCGTTTGGCTTGGGCGCCCTGGACGGCTCCTATTCCCGGCGCTTGTGCTCTGCTTGGTGTGCGCCGTCTGCTGCCCTGGCGTGCTGCCCGTGGTTGGTCTCCCCTGGCGTTGTGTGTGCGGGCGGAGCGTGTGCGGTCCTGCCTTGCCTGTGCCGTCTCAGGGCCGTGGCTTGCCCTTGGTGAGTAGACCCCCGCGTGTGCTGTCGGGCGTTGTCCCGTGTCTCGAGCCCTCCCGGCTCGTGCCTTTGGCCCTCGAGGCCGTCGCTGTGTCTCGGTCTGGTTATGGGCCCCCGGCTCTTGCCCACAGTGTAACACTGGTTCACCCCGCACCATGCGCCACACACAACTGGCTGCCAACGTTGCTCCCACCTGGAATATGACCAGGTACTTGCCCCTCGCCGCTTGGGCGGCTCGGTTGTACCCCCGCGCCTCGTGGACGTTGGCGCTGAACACAGGCACCAGTTGAAGCCATGGGCTGCCGGTTCCCGCCGCCGCAGCCTGCTGCGCCCAAGCTCCTGCCTCATGTGGACTGTCGGCGTTGATCACCAGCTCGCATGGTATGCGTACAGCCGAGCACGAGCTGCGCGCAACAAAGGCCAGCGCGCAAAGAGTCATATCCTCGCTTCTTGGCCCTGTGAGGCTACGTGCAAACGAGGAAATCGTGCAAGGCCTTGTGAGGAGCATGGGTGGCCGTTGGCAGGTGCACATAGCAACACGTCGGTAGCTATAGGGCGCGCATGTTCGCGATTGAAACAGTGCGCAGCCTCCACCAGCACTTGTTGCACGCTGCAGGGCGAGGGTCTGGCGCAGTGACGGTCGCCTGCATGCCCCGTGCCCCGTAAACCGATACGTTACCAGCCACACAACTCACAATGGGATGAACAACCATGCCCCTTTCGGACACTCCGGCCCGCTTTCGTTGTCGACTACTTGGTGCACACGTACCCCGACCGTTCCCAGTATGGGGCACACAAATTTGGTCTGCACGTCATGCCCGTGTACCGTTTATGCGTTAGCTAGTGAGCTTGCTGCTGGCATCCTGGTAGCAGTGTATCCGGGTGCATGCCTTGAGGCTTTTGCGTTGGCCCTGGAGCCCCTGGCTCGTATACGGGTCCTTACATGTTGGGTTCCGGATCCTACCATGTAAGAAACAAACAAACAAACACAAATGTCGCACCTCTGCAGCCTTTCCACCACTTGGGCGATAACACCCGGCCGCTTGAAGAACTCCAGTAGCACTGAAACTGTGGGCTGCAGCCCTGTCAGGAAGGTTCCCTGAGACAAAGCGCCCCCAAGGCAGTGGGCAGCCCATGCCACCTGGTCGGGGCCTCCACCTCTGCACGCCGTGCCAAGGAGAACGTGGCAACGAGAGCACCAACAGCGGACCTAAAGCAGCCGCACGCTAGGGCCTGTCTCAGCAGTGGTCCAGGGACGTCCAATACATGCTGGAATGGGGCCGGCAGCATGAGGGGTAATGTCCACTTGTGCCTTACCTCAGACGCAGTAGCTTCTGCAGCAGGGTGGTGCGGTTGCCGTCAAGGTCATGGCGGCCTTGCTCTAGCGCTCGCCCAAGATCTAGCTGTGATCGAATAGAGCTACTCGCGCGTATGCGCTGGTATGCCTCGCGCGCTGACGTAAGGCGCTCTGCGTCCAAGTGTTGCTTAACTCCGGCACAAAAAGGAAGGACCTCCGCCGTGCTGTCGAAGTGGCACTGACTCTGACTACATATGGACAGAATTACGACCCACGTCCACACGAAAGTGCCACTAAGAGCTTGTCCGGGCGCACGCGGCGGTGTCCAAACCTTCCTAGCACGATACATGGCTGATGTCTCATTCGTTAACTCTTATAAATAAAAAATTCATGTCAATTGATTAAGGCGCAACAGAGTATGGGCTCTTAACCGCGCCAGGAAACCAGGCAACTGCCGTCGTTATCACGCGCGATATAAAAGCGCATGAAGATGAGGTTGGAGCTGCATGCACAATCTGCCGGCACAAGGTCAACCAGGGCGCGAGGTCCCCAACCAACGCACAACCATCGGAGCTGGCCAGGGGAGATTCCCTGGTAGAACGATTTCACTCTTTGCCCCGGCCTTCGACGCATCTCACCTGATCTCACCACTGCCTCCTGCACCTTGCCCTCCTCGCCCTGCGCAACGTGCTCCCCTTACATCCCAGTATGACTGTAGCTTGCCACTAGTGACCTGGTCATGGCCCCCGGGGCCCCGCCTGTCCCCACAGAGCACTGCACCGTCCAGGCCTACCGGTACTGCCATGCCCTTTGTTGTGCCAGCGCACAGCGAACCACAGGTTGGGTGGATTCAACTGTCAGGTTACACTCGTAAACAGCGTGGCGTCACAGAATGCCTGCAATCTGCCTGGTACCCGGTAGTGTTAATTTTGCTCCTTTGGGGAAGGCCGATAGACAGACGGGCAAACCGCAGGCAACCCATGTGGGTTATGTAAACAGCCATCCAGCAGGGGCCGTTTACTATGTTGAAGGGCCGTTTAGTATGGTCGCAGGCTTAAATATTATTGGCGCAACATCCCCGCCTGGGCTCGAGTTGCACACTCATCTCCCCTGCCATCCAGCGCCAGCAGTGGCTGACGCCGTGTAGCAAGTCTACGCCGCTCAATTACAGAAACAGCACACACGCAACCCCCTTCAGCAAGCAGGTAACATTGCCCACATGCATGCATAAGAAAGGCAATGAAGACTGCCCAGCCACCGCCAATGTACATCCTGCTGCCGTCCACGAAACCAGGCCGAGATCATGAGCCCACCAACATGTAATCCAAGTGTTGTGGATGCGGTGCGGGAGTAGGCAAATAAGCCTTAAGCAGTAACAAGCAAGCAAGAAAACATACAAGCAAGTTGACAGGGTGCGGCAAGCAGGGGTCGAGGTGCAGATCAGCTGTGGAGATCGCAGGCACCCGCGCTGCAACGCTGATGTACTTAGCTGAATAAGAAAGCTGGCCGTGTCGGTTGTAATCCAAGTGTGAATGTTAATGCCCGCTGCGCATCTCTTGACATCAGTTCAGTCCAACCACCAGTGCCCAGTGTTCCAACGCGTTTTCGACACCTCACGCACGCACGGCTCACACCAGGAGCTCACACTCCGTGAGGGGGCGTGTGGGTGGGCAGGTGACGGAGGAGCCGGGGTAGTAGCCGCCGGGGCGGTTCGCCTCGCGGGGCAGGCATAAGCCCTGCCGCTTGTGCTGCAGGGTGCGGGGCAGCAGGGTGCACAAAAAGCGGTTGACGCGACTGTCCGGTAGGTACTTTCAAGGTGAGGTGAGCCATATGCAAGGAAAAGGCCTCCGTCCAAAAGGACGAGCAATCACGGGAGCATGATAAACAACCACGTGGCATGAGCGCATGGCATGGCCCCCGACTAGCGCAAGTCGCCACGTGGCCTGTGAGCAACAGGCACCTTTGACAATGAAACGCACTGCAACTCAATGCGCTTGCTGCCATCTCGGCCATGCCACTAGTTTCCACACGCTGAGGCCTGGAGCAACCGGCTCCTCCTTTGCTCCCTCTCACTTTCCTCTGCAAACTGGCCAGAACCCTCCATGAGACATCCTGAGTTGCTTTACCCCGCCCTAACGCCGGCCCCGACACCCACCTCTTCCAAGCCGCCCGGATCCGGCCCCCTGGACAGGCCGTCGTGCCACGTGACGGACCGGGCGTTGAAGTAGCACAGGTCCCTGGCACAACGGAGAGGGCGCCATGGGCCTCCAGTCAACACTCTTTGCTGCAAAGAATTAGCGGGGCTGATGCTGTACTCGGACGTGGCACCGGCCCCGGCAGCAGGGCAAAGTAGCGGCGGTGAGCGAACGGGGGAGCAACCAAGCAACCAACCTCAGGACAAAGCACAAGACCACTCTAAAGGCTGGTCGCAGGTTGAACTTACGGAACCCCCGAATTCCCCGTATAAAGCTGACACATAAAGCTGTAGTCCCACCAGCCACCACAACCTTCACCTCACAGCAGCACTGGACCACCACCCCGCCCGCATTGCCTCACCTTTCCCGCTCCCCTGGGAAGAACCCCAGCGCTTTGGCGCTGTGGTCCCTGCCTTTCCGCTCCCCGTTGGCCGCCACCACCCAGCCCAGGGTGGTCACTGTGCGCTGCGGGAAGGCCTCGTCGTCCGAGCTGGGCCGGTAGCGGCTGGTTTCCTTGGCTAGGGGCATGGGCGGAGCGGGGGGGCGGGGGACCTGGTCCTGCTGCTTCGTGGCGCCCGGCGGGGGCAGCTTGCAGTTCATGAAGTCGCGGAACTCGGCGTCGACCTGTGGGCGGGCGAACGTGGGAAGGATACGTACACTGGCGGTCGGCGGTTCGGTGGGTCTGCGGGCAGCGATCTGTGCAATGAAGGTGTGCTCCAGTGAGCAGTGTCCCTGTCCTGCGGTACCCAGTGTTTGCATTCCTCCCTAAGAATGCACGCTACACACCAAGCACCTCCATGACCTCGTGGTCTGGCGTGTTGCACGGTGTGCCGTGCGCTGGCTAACACAGCATGGTGTGGCTACTGCGCCAAATCTCGCAGGGCAGCTGCTCATGCTCGCACGCACCTCCATGAGCTGGTGGTCGGGCACCCCCGGGTGTCTTAGCCGCACCCTCAGGATGGCCACCAACGTGGCCACCGCGTCCAGGCGGCCGCTGCTGCCCTGGAACACCCCGCCGTACACACTGCTGTACGTCACGTGCTCGGCGGCGCAGCGGAGCTTCTCCTGCGGCAAGGGAAGCGAACAGCGGGGGCGTAATGCTGGCTACCGGGAGTTGAAAGGGGTAAAAGGGGGTTGAGATGTGTGGCTAATCATTGCGTGTACCTAACCAGGGGACTGCTGCGCAAAGCGTAAGAGTTCTAAGATCAAGAGCAGCTGAGCTCGGAGCTGGATGTGACAGGTGCCCGAGGGCCGGTCCACTGCTGCACGGCCCCGGGTGTGGCCCGGCAGGAGAGCATTCCACCGTCAAGGTGAGGGTAAGGGGCGGATGGACGCAGCAGGCACGGTTGGCGGCTGCCGGAGTTGCTCTGCGGCTGAGCGGTCTGCCCCCTTTGCACGCATACCCTAGGGACAAAACGCTCCCCATGACACGCCCCATGACACGCACTAAGACACACCCACCATCTTTGCCGCCTTCTGCTCCATGGTGAACCCCCGCAGGATCTCCTCTACGTCGTTGATGTGCTGCTCAGGAATGATGACGCTGCAGGGGTAACCACGCAGGTGAGGCAGGTGGGGAGTAACGAGATACCGCGTGCAGCCGTGCACGTGTGGGATGAATGCTTGGTGGAAAATGGTGAGTGCCCCGAACGAGAGTCCTGATGGGTGACTGATGGAGGCGCATGGGTTGCTGTTGTGCCATCAACATGTGGATCAGGGGTTAGGCGCTGCGGCTAACACGTGGAGCATACACGCTTGCATTGGCCGATATCTACCTTCTGCATACACCTTCTCACCCAAAGTCGTTCCAGTCCAGGAATGGCTCGTACGGCTGCATCACGTGGTCTGTGGGGTCCGGGGCGGAGGATGGCAACGTGACCGGTAGGTGGCAGGTGTCGGGACACCCGAGCAATTCGCAGCACAGCGCACCTGCTCCTTGTGCGGCACCTCCCTGCGAATATCATTTCCTTGAAGTTGCCATGCAACCCCGCATCGAACTCATGGCGTACGTTCGCTGGGTGGGTGGCCCCCGAATACACCAGTATGACGCAGGAACAGCATCCTCGCAACTAACCCACCGGATATGGTGACGGGTATGCAGCCCAGGGTCACCGCCATGACGTTGCGGCGGCCGAAGCCGGCGCCTGGGGGCACGGGTGCACAGGTGCACATGCACACGTGCCGTGACTTAGTGTTAGGACTGGAACTCCACGGCCAGGGAGCGCGGAGGGTAAGACGGGGCTGTTATGTGCGCGAGCGGAAGCCAGCAGAGAGCAGGGCGAACGAGACATCAACAACGAAGCGAATGCGTTTACGTGCAGGACGCTGTTTACGCTGTTTACGTGCAGGACGCACAATGTGCACGCGCAAGACGTCTAGTGGCTAGCGCCCCGAGGAGGCCCTGTGCAGGCACCTAGGCCACCACAGAAACGTGTGGTGGCCCAGTTGGGCGAGGCCAGCTCCTGGCAACGGACGCACTGGCATCACCCTGCGGCCCACAACCCTTTTATTAGCCGCCCCACCCGCAGGCGTGAAGCAGAATTCGCTCTCCACCATGCTCTGCCCCAGGCTGGCCACGCGCTTGGCGATGTGGAAGCCCGGCTTGTCGCGCAGCAGCGTCCACAGCGCCGCGCGCACGCCGAACGAGTAGTACTTGTTGTCGCAGGGCGGCTCCGCGGCGCTGTTCCAGCCGCACAGGCTGCCTGGGGTTGGGGTGGCGTAGAATGGGGAGGAGACAGGGTTGGTTGGGGGTGCCTCACCTAGGGAACCCCGAGGAAATTTAGGGTCAGGGGCTGGTGCCCATGGTCCAAGGGCGGCGTTACTGTGGTCATGCCCGCGCACGTGTGCATGAGTTGACGAAGGGAGATGGGTTTGTGGAGAGGACCGGGTTCCGCGTCATTGGCGGATTGCGTGCGTCGTTGCAGGTAGCAAGGCCTGCATCCTGGTCGGGGATGTGCCCCCAGAGACCCACAGACCCACCTGCCACTGACGCGAGCGTGGTCTTCTTGATGGGGCTGCGGAGGAGGGGAAGGGAAATTGGGTGTCGTTGGACGGAGGCACCAGTACCAAGCACGTGCACGGGGCCTGGTGCATAGTGCGTGAGGAGTGCGGCGATCGGGGCCCTCAGGGCAGTCCACCCACCCGACATAACCGGTCCCCATCCCGAAATCCTCGAATACCCCTTCCTCCCCAAGCATTGACCTACGACTGGCAGTCCAGTACCTTCAACGTCGAAGCCCGTCCCATCCCACTCCACCCTGAACTTGGCCCAGCTCACTGCATGCTCCTCCGAGGGTGCCATATGCTGTGTTGGTAGTCACTTCCAAACATGTCGCCGTTCATGCTCGGCAGCACGATGTCCTGCGGAGGCGGGAGGCGGCACAGAGGTGATACTCTCTTGTGCATGTGGTTGAGCGCTGTAGTAAGCGATGGTCGCCACCCATGTTGGACATGAGCCAAGAAGGGGCACTGGCGGCCGCGGACTTGCAAGGGGTAGTGAGACCGAGGTGACCAGGAAAAGCAATCGGGGTGAGCAGCTCAGCAGCTTATCGTCTTGTGGGCAGCGCGAGCGGTAAATACGTGGCACTGATGCACTTGCCATGGAGGAGATTGCGCAGTGGTAGCAGGTTGCTTGCTTGACAGCTGCAGCTGCAGGACCGCACCTTGTTGGGGTGGTGGCATGCGCGGAACAGGTCGAATGCCGTCTCCCTGCAGGCCCATGCGGTAAAAGCGTAAGGACACGTGGCCATTGGCAGGGAGAGTTTTGCATCGACTATACCCGTAAGTACCGGAGAGTCGTGAAGCCCACGACTGGGCGCGGCGTGCACCAGGGCAACACGACAGTAGGAGGGTGGACGGGAAGACGTGCAACATGCGCACGGCCGACACATGCGCGCCTGCGTGCCACCATAGGGCCACAGCGTTCGTTCACGGCCGTGCCGCGAAGCCCATGGCCCCATGTTGCCCACCCATGCCCACAGCACTCACTACCCACTTGGTGCGGTCCTGCGTGAGCCCCCACAGGTGCAGCAGCGTTACGTTCTGCAGGTGCGGGTGGTAGGGCTTCCCAGGCCCCACCCAGTCGCCCTCGCACCGCCCCCAGTCGCCTGTGCGCACGTAGCACCGCGCGTTGGGGGAAGGGAGCATCGCAACGATTTGGGCAAAGGGTTAAGGATAAGGGGATGGAGGAGCTCGCAGTCTGGCATGGCTGGGTCCATTTGCCGGTGCGTGTTGCCCCGAAGCTAGCAGCTCGCGCCGGACTTGCCATGCATGCCCCGTGCGGGTACAATGCCAACAGCGAAGAGTCCCCCCCACGACCCCACGACCCACCTGCGTGCGTCATGAGATGGTCACGCCCGTTCCGCCGAGCCCAGTACTTGGCGTAACGCTCCTGCAGGAGCAGGTCAAAGTGCGCCTGTAAGCGAGCGTACGGAAGGGCGGCGGCATGCAAACAAGCACGGTACACGTGGACGTGCCAGGGCCCTAGCAGGAGCAGGACGGCAGGCACAATAAGAGCGAGCCGCATGCGCCGCCATGCTATCCGCCCACAGCCGGACACAGCGCCGCTGCCTCTGTGCCCGCCGGCAGGCATCACGCATCAGCGGGACAAGCTCCACCCCCACCCCCAAGAACACCCCTCTTCATGACGGACAGCCCCAGCCAGCCCTCACCTTAACCCACCAACCCTGACCACCACACCAGTGCTCCCGGAGCAGTCCCCCACCCCCAATTGCTACCCACACACCGTTATGTACTTGAACTTGTCGTTCCACCGGTTGCACCCCCTGCCGCAGCCCGGGATGAAGAAGTAGTCGGCCTCCTCGGGGTCGGCGGTGCGCAGGCGCAGACCCAGGATGCGCTCCCACAGGATGACGTTGTAGGGCCGGTCCAGCCACGTCAAAGTCCTGTGAGGGGCCCCAACCCAAGGGCCAGCACAGAACTCAGGGAGGTAGCAGATGCACGGTGGTCACCGGGCAGCGTGCTGTGCAATCGCCGCGTGCTGGCGGACCGAGCTCGTTCCACGTAACGTCCCACGTGTTTGTGTACGACACCAAGGGTGAACAGGGGATGTGAGTCTCCGTGGTCACAGGGGCTACTGCGGCATGCGGACATGGTCAGCAGCCAGCGCAGCCCAACGGCAAATCAACGAGCGGTGAGGGCATATCAGCTACCGCGAAGCTTTCGTCAGCCGGAAGAGCATGCGAGTAGCCGGCAGAATGCTAACCACCACGGCTCCTATGGTCTTGCTGCCCATGCATGCCCATCACGCACCATAGGTGGTACTGCGGCGGAAACTCGTACACGTAGATCTTGGGGCCCCTGGGGTTAGGTTCGTAGTTGAGCACCGCCAGTATGACTGTCTTGTTGGTGGCGTAGTCGGTCGACAGTGAGCAGTCACTGCAGGGCATAAATGAGGGGGAAGGGAACACGGAAGTGGCTGGAAGCTTGCGTGCAGTGAGACTCCATGCGGCAGGGAGAAAATGAGCTGTAGCCTACAGGCAACCTTGTGGGGGTGCCTAGGAGAGCGAGGTGCGCCCAAATGTGCATACCCTGTCCAAGCTGCGCCTCAGAAGATCCACACCCCCGGCCCAGCCCTAGCAATGCCGGTTCGGCCCATGCACCGCGTACCTACGTACCGGTCGATTCCAGCGTTGGGCTACCTGCCGACGTCTTTCAGTGTTTCTATCGTACCGCCGTACGCGGCGACGGGACACACACACCTGCTTAAGGCTTTTTCGCCTACTCCCGCACCGCATCCACAACACACCTGCCGAAGTATCCCGGGTAGCAGTGGCAGGTGCCGCTCACGCAGTGCCCCCTGTAGTTGCAGCTGTTGATACACAGCTCCTGCGTGATGCGGATGCACTCGCCCTCGCGGTGGCAGAAGTCGGTGCACTTGGTGGCCAGCGGGGTTGAGCAGTCGGGGCCGGTGCGGCCCCGGGGGCAGTCGCACCTGCGGAAGGCACGAAGCGGGGAGGACCGAACAGCGTGTGCAGCTTGTGCCGAGTGCAGTTGCGTACCATGTATCCACACTGCAGTTCCTGCTTGCAAATGCTGTTGCCACCGCTGCGTCCGCTCGTGAATGGGTACTGCGGTGGGCAGTTGGTGCCGGGGCAAGCAGCCGCGGAAAGCTGCGTTGGCAGCCTCAGAGCGCTCGCAAGTGCTACATATACTGCTATGAATGTTGCTGCTTCTGCTGCTGTGCTGCTGATCCACCTGCTCATGGGGATACGCCTGGGCCAGCCCCGGCGCACCCTGGCGCACCGGCCATTAGGCCTACTACTCCAGGTGCCTTCTCTGACCTCAGCGTTTCCTGGCTGCTGTCTGTGCCCCAGAACCTACTCGGCCAACCAGCAGCACTGTTGCTGTCGGCCACTGTCCCACGCACTCCACACCCGCACGCACCTGCCCTCCTCTTGGTTGCATGTGCCGTACAGGTGGCACCCCGGGGCGCAGCGGTCCTTGTCCGGGCTCCAGCCGTGCGCTGCGGGCACCTGGCGGGCATACCGCACAAGCATGGATGGTAGCATGGGAGTGCTTTTAAGTATGGCATCTAAACACAATTGGGGATGCGTCGCCAACGTGCTCACGACAAGTCCTCGCGCTGCATGGCGCCCCGCATTTGCCGTACACCGTGTGCCAGCTTGTCACGACAAACAGGCGAGCCCAGTGTGCATGTTTACGCTGCGGCAGTCAAGAAAACAAGGAAGGAGCATGCACAAGTGACGCACCTGAGTCCTGTTGCGCAGGAAGTAGTACAGGTCCAAGAACTGTTCGTCCTCGTGGGGAATACCCCATTGCCACCCCTTGGTCAACACCCGGCGCTTGTACTCCTCAACCACTTGAACGCGTGCTTCATCAGACCAATGGGCATACTGGGCACGCACAGAGATACATGTGGGATAAGGTCATATGAGGGTGCAGTTGGGCAGGGGGCAGGTCCGGGAAGGACCAGAATTTCCGAGGAGCAACTGTGGTGACACCACAACCGTCACCACACCACCACACCGTCCCATCACCACTGCACCAAACCTCAACCGCCACCCCTTGCCAAGAGGCAAGGTGCAGGTTTCTTACCAGCTTGTCATAATACCGGATAATTTCATCGTGGCTTAGGTCGCGGTTAAACAATGCCCGTCCTTTCCGCTGGTGTAGCTCCCCTACCCGGCCGAAAGACCGCACAAGTAGCAATAGATTGGCATTACTTCGGGAAAGTTGCAGTCACTCCCCGTGTCAGGCACTTGGGCTGAGCCAACTACGTGGCAGACGCACCCGCAGCTGTTAGAAGCGCCAGACGCCAAAGGAGCGTGAAAAGAAGAGCAAAACTCCATCGGGGTCTTAGCCCCATGGCCACGATCGCAACGTCGCAGCACGCTGTGCAGAAGCAGCTTGTCGCGCACAGCGCCAAACAGGACGTGCCGCTTGTGAATGACGCAATAATTCATAATGTTGCATAATGTCATCGAGCACGTGAATACTTTGGAGTTGTAGCCGATAAGCAGGTATGACTTGGAGCCATTTTGAGCTGCTGAACACCGGGGAAGCGTGCCGGTGAGGAACTGGTGCGTAATGGGGCAAGTCATCGAAAGCCCTGGTGCGGATCCCCTGCACGTGGTGGGCGACAGTGCGAACGTCCGTACATATGTTGGTGGTGGGGGTGTGGGGAGCTCCCCTGGGTGCAACAGCGCGGGCCTGCTGTTTAACCGTTCACCCATGCCAAAGCACGGTGATCAAGGTCGCATATGCTGGCCTGCTCCGAAGCGCCCGAATTGCGTGAGGGTCCTCGCCAGTGTGCTGCCGAACACCAGTGGATCTCTCCTGCCAGACACCGCCACCAAGCCATTGCGCATGCAACTTCTGCACATTTGAGGCGCGACTTTAGCATGTATACATGTACACATTACGGTGTTACGGGGTGTTGCGGGCGCCTGGTTTTCGGGGGACGCCCCTGTAGTCATGAACGCGTGCTGTTGAACGCGTGCTACACCATGTCGTGCCCAGGGGAGGTCGCCCGGTTTCTTCCTCGTGAGAAGGTTCAGGGACTTGAAATTCGTGCTTGGTAAGCAATTGTGGGCGGCCCCTGATCGTGCCCAACCCTGGCCGCAGTCCAGACTCTATTCAGGCACGGCAGAAAACATGCCTACGCAATCTGCATGTGTGTGCGTAAAGCGTACCGTGCAGCCCAGCAGCAGGGGCCGGCAAACCAATGGCAGCCCTCACTAAAAAAGCCAGAGGCGAAAGGCCGCTGTTGCATAGCACCGCACACTCCAGGCACCCAGTAGTCACTCACCGATAGAAGCGTCGCGCAGCATAGCAACAGAGCGAACTACGCCGCCTCACTGCGCACAGCACAAATTGATTGCTGGCTGCTGCCGCCCGCCTGACTGTCATTCAGCTCTTTCTTTACCAGCTACCATAGATCCCGTTCGTGCTCTTCACCCAATACGCATCCACCAGAGGGCTGTCAAACGGAAGCAACCAGTCCAGCCACAACCGTTAATACCTCAGTCCCCGGGGGCCGTTACCGGTGCAATACCGTACCAGGGGGTCTCCCCTGTACCGTACCGATACAGTTACCAACGGCGGTGGAAGTGTTCAGACCACATGCTTATAGCTCGCTTCCTGAGGGCCCTGACGGTGAAGTTGTACGCCTGGCCGCCCCAGTGTACGTCCCAGATGAACGCCCTGTATGTAACGTGTAAGCACATGCGTTCAGCAAGAGCGTCATTTGCTTTGCACAGCCAGGCGGGCGGGGGTGCTCCGGGAGCCTATTCCAGGTAGCTAAACTTAGACAGCACTTTCCCATAGGACACATGGAAGCTGGATACGTGCGTCGCTTCCGACCGTTGTTTTATTCATACATGGCCGTACTTGCCTCTTGTAGCTTGGGCGTGCGTGGCTTCCCTCACAGTTCGTCCGTGTGGGTCGGGGCATGTGTTGTACTCCGGGGCACGGGTGTGGGGCCGTAGGGGAAGACGAGGGACCGCCGCTGCTGCTCCTCCAGCCCCTGGAACAGGCAGAGAGCAGAGGGAGCAAGCGGGCCAGCACGCATGTACGGTATGGCTGTGCGTGCTTGAACGCGCGCGGAGGCGGATGTAGGTAACTCGTCGCCCACGTGTACGATAGCTGTCACAGCTCACAGGGTATGCCCTGGCCAACAGGCTCTGAGCATGGCCCAAGCAAGTTACTCATAGCGTAATACACTGCTAGGCACCCCTCCGGCCGCCGTGCTGCCTTAACTGGAGTAACACCTGACCAGACCTGACTGGCCAAGGGGCGCACGTAGCAAACGGTAGATGCTGGAGCTACCATGCAAGCACACGCACGCCATTTCCCCACATGCGTCTGCGCCCGCTCCAGCCTGGCCGCTGCGTGTGGCTGGCGCCCACCCAAGTGCATCGAGCGGTGAAGCGCTAGCTCAGCGTCTGGCCATACGGTACTCACGTGGAATAGGGGGCCGTGCGGAGGCATGGCCACGTAGCGGCCGGCGCCCGGCCGCACCTCATCCGTGAGGTGGCCGTTCTCAAACATGACGCGGCCGCGGCTGATGGTGGTGGTCACCTTGCCCTGCGGGCCGTGCAAGTGGCACGTGGCACGGCGGCAGCGGGCACCGGGTTACGCAAGCAGGGCGCCGTAGGTATGGTGTATGTAGTGCAAAGGGAATCGGCAGCGAAGGTTGGTACGGTAACGACAGTGGCAGGTTGGCAGCGCCAGCTCGACCGACGCCTCATGAAAAGCCATTGAACCGCCGCCAACCCGCATCGCCTCCCTTTCTTCGCGCCTCTGTGCCTTCCATGCTCCAAACTAGGACTGACCGCACCATGCACCCAGCGCATTACATGCCACGTGCGCAAAGCATGGGCCGTGCAAGCCTGTACCGCGCAGAGTCAAGCACCATCTGTGGTGCACCACGCACCGGCATGCACCGAGCAGCCAGCAGGCCCACCGCAGCCCACCTGCACGGCCTTGCCCTCGTAGATGTTGGTGTCCATGCGGCTGTGGTGCGACCCTACGCCCAGCGTGTGGCCGACCCGTGGGTCCAACAGCACCACGTCGGCGTCACTGCCAGCCGCCAGCCGCCCCTTGCGCGGGTACAGGTTGAAGATCTGCCGTATGGTACGTAACATGGGGTGCACATGCGGTTTGCACGGCGGGCAAGGTCACGCGGCAGAGGGATGCGGAGGAAAATACCGTAGGGTACGTATGGTACCTAGATGGAGGGAGCGGTGCATGTTGAGTCTGCATGTGGGATACGGCACAAGCAAAATGGTGACACGTGTTCGTACGCACCTACCTGTGCGGCGGCGGTGCTGGTCATGCGCACGAAGTCCGGGGGTGTGGAAAGGCCTGGGGGACAGGCAATCCACAGACACAGTCAAGAGGGATTCTTGCCAAGCCGTTGGAGCTAATGATGTGGGTGCAAGGCAGCAAGGCGCTGCATATGTGTGCAGCCCAGTCAGAGCTACTGTACGGATAGTCTGCGTGCCGCGCAGTGCCATCCACCCGCAGTAGGGCTGTAATGTACGGTACTTACCAGACACCACCATCTCTTGCCATACGACGTGCATGCGCTCCTCGATGCCGTTGACGCCGTTGGGGATCTTGCGGAAGTCGTTGCGCCCAACCGCCTTCTGGCTGCTGTTGAACACGGCGTGGTCCGTGGCCACCAGCTGCATGGGTGCGCATCACGCAGGGGGTCGATGTTAACAGAGACGCGAGACTGGTCCAAGGCTGAGAAAGAGCGCGGTTAGCATCGGCATGATGACGGCTTGTGGGGGTACGTGAGTGCAGGGTTGCAGGACATCTTGCGGTACCTGCCAGCTGCAACCGGAGAGCCAACAGGGCGTCCTGAAACAGCATCGCTACCTGCCGTTCGCCGCACGCACGGCGCAATGGATTAACAATGCGTGCCGTGCAATCCAAAGCGAGCACTCCCACAAACACAGTTATCCGCTTCGCAAGGTCCCAGCTTAACCGGCCCTCGTGCCACGTGCCGCATGCCACCGGCCACCTGTGCGCCTGCGCGTGTTACGTTCGCCCTGCTGCACACCTCTGGCCCACGTTGCGGTATGAGACCACTCTCACGTGTCGTGTGGCCACACGTATTACGTGCCGTACGGCCGTCCCCAATACGCCGTCCCCGACTTTAGTTAGCGTAAAGGAACGCCCACCCGCGCATGTTCCATGGACCCTGCTGCATCAATTGGGCCATGCCGCACCCCTTTTTGCCACTGCAGGCCAGCGTGTCCCATGCCACGTGCTGTAAGCACGTGCAGCAACAGACAAGCGCACGCGGCCACCCCCACCCTCACCCCCACCCCCGCCACCGCCCACCTGCAGGACCCCGCTGGCCAGCGCCTTGCGCAGCGCTGGCGCGTGCTCGCTGCTGCGTATGGGCGGGCTCATGACGAAGGCTGCTGCGTGCGTGAAGTTGGCCGACCACAGCGCCGACTCGTCAACCGACAGGCCGGACGCCACGGGCTCGCCGATCACGCGCTGCCCCGCCTGCCGCGCGCGTGCAACCTGAATGCCAGCGGCACAAGGGCATTGGAGCAAAAGTCATTTTTGCGATGCAGATTGCCGGAATCGCTTAACTCATGACTTCCGGCCGTACAGGTGTTACTCGGATGTGGTGGCATCAGGGTAACACGCAGCAGGCCTCTGCACGGAACGTGCGTTGCGGGCAGGTGTCGTGGCAGCGCTTGTAGCTATTGCAAGTTCGCCAATGACAGTGGCAAGGTAGCCAACATTGGTCACCAGCAGCTCAATCGAGAGGGTTTCGATAGCCAGCCTGGAGCTTCAGCTTGCGCCAGCGCGCGTCCGGCAGTTGAACGCTGGTCAGATCCCATGCCGCAACCCAAGCGCCCTATCACTAGAGCGGCCGGTCTTGCTATCCGCACCAACCATACCCCCCTGACACGCATCGAACGACACGTGCCACGTGCCGCCGCGTACCTCCTCCATGGCGTCAATGCTCATGACGTGTACGACGTATAGTGGCACGCCCACCACGCGCGCCAGCCGTATCGCCCGCCCCGTCGCCTCGCCCTCCAGTACGGCAGGGCGGGACAGCGCGTGCCCCTCGGGGCCTGTTACGCCGGAGGCGACCAACCGCTCCTGCATGTGGACACACCGGCAATGGTCAGGCCGTGGGGTATGGGTAACAGGCCTGGCTGTACGGTAGGTAAGAACGTGTGCCCTGTCAGCAGCAATGTTACCGGTACACAATAATGCGTAATCACTAGTAACCGATATCACATGCCCGGGTGACATGGGCAAACCACCTTTCTCACCCACGCGCCCGCAGTCCCGCACACCCACCCCTCACCTGCATTGTCATATGCTACTGTGTCCCCGCAACTGCGTCGCTACCCACCCCTCATTTGCATTGTCATATGCTACTGTGTCCCCGAAACTGCGTCGCTACCCGCCCCTCACCTGCAGCCAGGCCACCATGTCGCCATTCTCCGCGTGCACCTGGGAGTGCGAGGTGAAACACTCACAGTAAGGCAGCGAGGTTTAGGCACATACAGAAGCCGCGCCAAGGGCTCGCCGACAGCTGGGAGCTGAAGGGTGGCGAGGTCACAACAGCGCACCGGGATGAGGTGCTGTGCGCTGGCCCTGGCGGCCCGGCCAAGTTGCGGCAATCGCAGCAGGCGGGGACCCCTTGTCCACACGGCATCGGCCGGCTCACATCTTGCAGCACCGTCACCAACGCATGCTACCGCGTCAGCAGTGTCCCTACCACACGTCATCGCCACCGGCACCGGCACCGGCACCGTGACGCACCATGGGCAGCGCCCCCAGGTCCCGGCAGCGCTGGAAGCCACGGACCAGCTCGTCGTCGCTGACCTGCAGCGCGCCCTGTACGGCAGGACGGCAGTGCGGCCGTACGGCAGCACAGGAGAGCACTTGGATACTTCAGCAAGGGTACTACGGCCGGGGACCACAGCAGGGCATGTACTTACGGCGCGGCGCGCATCCCCAAGGGAGCGGCGCACCGGACGCACGGTACCACCAGTGCGCACCAACCGCAGGCCCAGACCGTGTCAGCACTCTGCCAGCACGGTGCTGCTGCTGCTGCTGCTGCTGCGCGAAATCAACACGCACCTTGTACGCCATGAAGAATTTGAATGAGTTGATGCCCTCTGCCACAAGCGTGCCCATATCACGGGACACCTGCACGGGAACACGTGCCGGGCGCAGGTGAGGCATGCAAGTGGGAACAGGGGTAGAGTAATCTGCAAAGGATCTCCTCTAATAGACACATCACAGCTCAGACAAGGCATGCACCGAATGCACAACTGCTTGCAGGATCGGCATCCTTTGAGCAAAGTGGAGGGGACACACGTTGAAGCACGCAGAGGTACTGGTGCTTTCGTTTCTGCCCGCCGGCGTACGTGGCGCCCTGCCAACGACATACCGCAACGCCCTGCCTTTGTCACTAACGCCCGGACGAAGTGTTGGAGGACGCCTCACCTGCTCATCCCATTTGGTGATGGCCATGTGGAAGCCGTAGTCCATGACGGCACGTGAGGCCTTGTCCTGTACGCAGAGCAGGGTGCGGGGTCAGTGTGCGGGGTCAGGTCCTGTACACAGAGCAGGGTGCAGGGTCAGTGTGCGGGGTCAGGTGTGGCGTCAGGGTGCGGGTCAGGGTGCAGGGAGACTGCGGCCAACGCTCGAAAGGCGGGACTGTGCGGTCCGTGGCGACTCCGTGCAACGGGCTTCTCCCTGCCCCAGCACAGCGTACATAGCCGTACACCAGCAAGGACTTCAGCCCCTGCCACAACCCCACGCGCACTCCTTCAGCCAGCCATATGCTATCGCCCCTTCAGCGCATGTGCCCCTTAAAACACCAAGCACCAGGGTCCAGCACGGTGGCAACAGCAACGGCACCCCCTTCCATCCGCCGTGGCCCCTGCCGCAACCTTCTTGCGTAGCACGTAATAAGTAGGTGATGCCCATGCTCCCTAGGCACCTGATGTTCCTCGCCTCCCAAAGCCCAAAGTAGCAACACGCAAGCGCAAGCACAGCTGTTATCGCACTGACCCCCGGCTGAAGCCTCTGCTGGGGCCGCACCTTCCACGCCTGGTACCCAGCCATGAGGTCGTGCGCCACCGGCAGCGCGAAGTCGATGTGCATGGTGGTGCCTCCGGCCAGGGCAGCGGCGTGGCCACTGGCACAGGGACAAGGAGGTGAGGCGATGGGGGGAAGATGGGGGAGCGTGCGCTTGGCGGAGGCCGCTCGGCCCGCTACGCACACGGCGCTCGCTGCTTGCCATCGTAGCTGCCCACGTGCTTTTTCAGGCTGTCAGATGTACGAGCATGAGCTTTCGTAGATGGCGGGTGTGGGATGCCGGCACCATGCTTGGGCGTGCGATGTGGTTGCGTCAATTGAACCAGCGACAGCATGCCATTGCGTTTACGGTACCGCGGCATGACGTGGCGACGGGGCCGCCTTGCTATGCCGCCTGCTGCCCCGCCCATGCCCTCAGTGCCACTTCTCGCGCCCTCCTGACCTGAAGAAGTCATCCGCGGCCACCTGGCCCATGAACGGCATGTCGAGGTGGGTGTGGGGGTCGATGCCCCCAGGCATAACGTACTGTCCGGAAGCATCCAGCACCCTGGCGCCGGCAGGGGCCTGAGGTGGGCCGCAGCATGTTGCAGGGGCACTCTCTGTGTCCGGGTGAACGTGCTATCGTGTGTTGGGGCTGCGGAGCTGCGCAATGCCCTTTTGGCAAGGCAAGGTGAGGCACTTGGAGCGTGCATGTTACGCAAGCGTTGGAGGGTAGCGGTCCGTCCAGCTGCGTGTCTGCCGACACGTGGCACTGCATCAAGTACTAGGCTCAGCGCTGCACCTGGATGCCAGACGAAACGTCCACAATCCTATCTCCCTCGATGAGCACGTCCGCCTCAAACTGCTGGTCGTGGTTCACAACCGTGCCACCCTGCAGCAGGGAAACGCTGACACGTGTTGGTGCACGGCAGAAACTTTGCACGATTTAGCTCGCGCATATGTATACATGTAAGAGAGTTACTCCTGTAAGTGCAAGAAGCACAGCGCCTGACTGAGCGGTTGTGGAAAAGCGGTTGACACAATGGGGCAGGGTTTGCAAACCTAGCTCCGCCTATGCGCCAACCTTGATCAGTATGACACTTGAAGATGCAGATGTTGTACCAAAGACACCGCAGTTCGGAAGGGTGACTAGGACGCTGAGCAAAAGTAGGGACATGCACGCACCCCGGCACCCCTTTAACATTGTCTCCATTCCTGCGCAGATTTGTCTGCTTTCGTGCTATTTGAGCAGTGTTAGCTGGTCTTGGAGGAAATCCTGTCGCCCAGGCTGCGCCGAAACCAAGCCACGAGCGCGGGGCCTGCTCTTCCGCCTGCTGACG
Source organism: Chlamydomonas sp. KOR1 (assembly GCA_036984285.1). Lineage (NCBI taxonomy): Eukaryota > Viridiplantae > Chlorophyta > Chlorophyceae > Chlamydomonadales > Chlamydomonadaceae > Chlamydomonas > Chlamydomonas sp. KOR1. Next base: position 90,599 of record BQMZ01000055.1, on the reverse strand, counting down.
TGATGGGCCTGAATTTTTCGCACCACACTGTTGAGCAAAATATGTTCTTACCTTCATTTAGCAAGTCCGTAGTCCAATCGCTACATTTGAGCGTTTAAGGCTTCTTTGGCTTCTGTCGCCTGTCACAACACTATACCATCTGAAGGTGTCAGACCAGTGACATTATGAGCCAGCCGACGGTAGACCAAAGTCAGCAGGAGGATGGCGCAGACGCGCGTTTAGCGCTCTGGTCAGCGCTCTGCACACAGCAAGAGCCCACCGAGCCATCGCTAGGCGCATCTACCCAACAACAGAAGGCTGCATTAGAGGAAAGAGGTCTGGAAACCCGTGCTGACGGCCAGGGCTGCTCGCAGCTGTCCGATGCTGTTGAACCCTCGGGTGCCCGTCCCTCGGCTTCTGTGGGCAACGAGAAGGTGACGAACGTAGATGTCACAACCGCTTCTGATAAGGGTGGGCCGGTCGCGCTGCCATTAAGCGACGGGGTTCGGCGTGACGATGGCCATGCGCCTGCCTTCGTTCTACCCGTCGCGATGGAGACCGAGGCGCAGCCGGCTGACATGTCTCCTACGACAGCATCTATACCAGACACAACGGCGGGCGCGCTTGACCGGGCTCACGCCTCTTCGCACCAGCCAAGGCAGCACCAGCACGAGGCGGAGGGCGTGGGCGTCGCAATTAGTGCAGAAGACCAGCCCATGGCTGACGTGGACAGCAACCCGCTGCCACGTGACCAGGACACCTCGCAGCAGGCCGCCCCAACACAACTGCTGGACAGCCAGGCGGCCGTAGACGCCCCTGCCCTGCACCTCCGGGCGCTGCTCGCCTCCGAACTGCCCTCGCAGCCCTGGGGTGAAGAGGTCGAAGAGGCCGAGCCCAGCACGGATCCAATGTCCACAGACGTAACCACAGCAGCGGCAAACGAGGCTCCTGCTGGGCTGGATGCTGCTGCAGCCCCTGCGCCAACGGACGCGGAGCCCGCTGATGGCAATGCAGGCTCGGGCCCTGCGGACCTCGACGCCGAACCCGACCTGCAGCACCAAGCGAGCTCCCCCACGGCCCAGCTGCAGGAAGCCCAGGCGGAGGAACACACGGAGCAGCAGCAGCAGCAGACACGCACCGAGGAGGAGCTGCTGGAGGACGAGGATGCGGTGTTGGAGCCACCAGCGGCGACGGCAATGGGCGCTGCCAGCCCTGGCGGCGACCCAAGGCCGCATGCCGCCGACGGTCCCAAGCGGCTACGCCGCCTGCGGCGGGCCGCCACCCCCGAGCCTGAGGCAGTGGGCGCGGGGGCAGGGGCAGGGGCTACCACGCCGGCCGGTGCAGCGGGCGAGGCCTCTACGCCGGGGCCAGCGGCGGCAGGGGGCAAGGGGCCAGCTGCAGCGGCAGCTGGCGGGGTGCAGGGGGAAGGGGCGGTGGGGCAGGGACGGGCGGGCAAGCCTGTCCGGAAGCGCGTGGTGGTGCGCAGTGCGCTGGGGGACGGGTTTGACGACCTGGACACGGACAAGGTGGAGAAGAAGGACCAGGGTGAAGGCGGCGAGAGGCCTAGGGCCGACAGCACAGGTGAAGGTGCGTGCGCGCCAAATGGCACGGCGTTTTGTACTTGTATAGCATGGAGCAACATAGGAGCGACAAGATCAGGGAGTGCGGAGGCATTGGTGCAGCGGCTATACGGCTGCTTGTTTCTTGTTCACTCTCTTGTGCGCTTTGGCTCCAAGGCCCTAATGCTTGGTATCATGCGGCAGAGCGGTGACAATAACGCCTCCCGATCCCATATCTTGCAACCTAAATGTTGTGCAGGAGCTAGCACTGCTGCGGAGGGCGGCAGCTCGGACGCAGGCGGCGAGGGGCAGGCCGAGGCGCAGGCGGAGGGCGAGGCCGATGGGGATGGGGAGCTGGAGGTGGCCGCTGACGAGGAGGGCGAGGGGGAGGGAGCGGCCGCTGCGCCCGTGGACGAGGAGGCGGAGCACCAACGCCAGCTGCGAGGTGGGGCAGCGGTGGCCTTTGAAGTTGCGTGCTTGCCCGCACCTTCGTGCCCTGCGAATAGGCGTCATGGCTTCTCTACTCCACGCTGTGATAGGAGGCGGAGCTTAGCCTCCACCCCGGACAACGGAAACCCCCGACCTGCCAACCTGCTTCCAAAGCCCAGCTAACCACAGCCCAGCACCATTGTCGCATTTTCGGTACAACGTGCTGATGGCCACAGTGCCCGCTTGCCTGGTGTTCCTGTTGCTCCGCAGAGGCTGCCCTTCGCGACCGCATCGGCGGGCGGGGCGTCCCAGAGGCGCCCGCGCGGCCCCTCAGCGACGTGCTGGGCAAGATAATGGCGCGGCAGCGCAGCCTGGTGGAGAGGTAGGGGCTGGGGGCGTGGACAGGGGGGCAAACAACTTTAGACACGTTGTTGCGGCGGGGGCGACAGGGAAGCGTTGGGGCCAAGGACAGTGCATGAGTTGCGGCAAGGTGTTTGGGATCCACAGAGCAGCGCATGCCAAATAGGCAAGGCTGCGCAATCCTTCAGAGCACAAGGCAAGACTGTGGAGCGAAAAGGCTCGTGCGTCGTCCTCGCCCATCTCTACCTGCGCCTTACCCCTTGAGCATGTACGCAACCTTGAGCAAGTGCAAACAGTCAGCCAATCGGCAACCCTACCCTGCAGGACCCGAGCCAACGCGCCTGTGCCGGACGCGGCGGCGCAGCAGGCCGCCCTGCAGCCCCCTCCGCCCCCCACCTTCAACGTCCGCGCGCTGATGCAGAGCCTCGCGCAGGCCAAGCAGCAGCAGCAGCAGCAGCAACCCACAGCGTCGCGACCGGCAAGCGCCACTGCCTCTGGCCCACCCGCCACCGTTGCTGCTGCCACCACTGCCGCCATGGACCAAGGCGGGGCAGCGTCACAGGTGGAGCTGGAGCTCCGGCTGGGGACCCTCATCGACCCTATGGACCTGCAGCTGGGTGGTGCAGTGGGCGATGCAGCGGCAGAGGCGGCGACAGGGGAAGCAGCAGCAGCAGCAGGGGGAGGGACAGAGGCGGTGGCGCCGAGCTCGCCCGTGCGCGCCGGCAGTGAGGAGAATGAGGGCGACCTGGTGATCGAGGATGACCAGCCGAAGGTGGGTGTCGAATGGCGCCCGCGAAAACTACCGGAAGAAGTCAGGATCCATGGCATGTTTGCCCAAGGGAATGATGGCTGTCGTCGCCAACGGCACCCCTGGGTGAGTGTCAACTACGGCAGAACAACAAGCTGAGCAGCTGCCTTACTGCCCGATCCCCTGTCCCACAGGCCCCTCTGCCGCCTCGCAGCCCCTTCGGAGTTATCCGCGGCCTCAAGCCGGTGCCCTCCCCACTGCGCGCCGGTGCGCCCTGCCCCTCGCCCCTGGCCGCCCACCGGGGCCTGGCGCTAGCGCAGGACACACAGGTCTTCCTCATGTGCGAGGACTCCCAGCAGCCCAACACACACTCCCAGCAGGGCGCAGCTGCATGGGAGCACAGGGCGACTGGTGCAGGGGGGTCTGCTGCTGATGCCGATGGCGGTGTGTGCGGGGGCACGCTGCTGCCTGTGGTAGACTTGGCGCACAGGGCACCTTCGGTGGTGCTGGGGTCCGTTGGGTACGGCTCGCAGGCCTTCCTTGAGCTGAGCTCCGTAGAGGGCGCTGGGATGGTCACCTTGACGGAGGGCTCCGAAGACCAGGTCATGGCAGGCCAGCAGCAGCAGCAGAAGGACAGTGTGGGGCAGGGCGCTGCCGGTGGGGCGGGCCATGGGCAGGGTGCAGTGCGAGTGAAGAAGGAGGAGGAGCAGTTTTTGGACATGGAGGAGGAGGATGACCTCATTGTGGAGCCGGACCCGGAGGAGGAGCAGAAGCAAGCGGAGAAGGCCGTCAGGAAGCAGCGGCAGCAGCAGAAGGAGAAGGAGAAGGAGGCGGCTGAGGCTGGTGAGGGGGCAGCTGGTGGTGCGTCTTGTGCGGATGTCCTTTGCACATATGTGTTTGCATGTTGCTGCAGCTCCTGCTGACATGTCCAGCAACGGGTGTGACCCGGATCACAAGTAGCTGGGCTGTTGTTGGTAGTGATCGTTGGCGCGCCCTCAGTGTGCCACCGCATGCAAGCAGCAGACGATCTCCCCTGCATGCAAGCAATCGATCGAATGTTTCGCTGCACGCAAGCAACAGAGAATCTCCCCTGGATGCAGGTGACCCCATGGAAGAGGAGGAGGAAGAGGAGGAGGCCGCTGACACGGAGGAGGAGGCAGGCGGCGACGAGGAGGAAGAGGAGGCGGAGGCGGACGAGGAGGAAAGCGAGGAGCTTGTGGGGGCGGGGGCAGCCAAAGATGCAGGGGAGGAGGAGGGCGGCGAGGGCGAAGAGGGGGAGGAGGAGGAGGAAGCAGGGGAGGGCGAGGGCGAGGAGGACGGGGAGGGCGGTGAAGGGGAGGAGGAGGAGGCGGAGTACGACGTGGACGAGGAGTTTGACAGCACGGATGAGGAGGACGCCGTGGAACGTGAGTGCCGGGCCGCACAGCCGTATTATGCGTGCGAGGGTGTGAGCTGCTCTTGCTTCCGCGTTGCACCTCATCAGCTTCCATGCATGACCAACCTGTGGTTCTCGTCCACGACGTCCTGTTAGAAGCCCACGCTGCATGTACATTGACGACCCTTCCACACTCAACTTGAGATACTGCAACCTAGTGAAATTTCGCAATACTTCGCAAAGAGCAGATGCCGTCGCCTCCACATGCGGCTCCATGACAAGTGACTCTTCTTACTGATTTATGCGTTGTTGTCCCCATCGCAGCCGAGGCCCTGAACTTTGAGGAGGCGGAGGACATTGAGGCCGAGGCGGCCGGCCTCAAGCCCACCGCCAACGCCACTGCCGCCGCCGCCGCCCCCAAGGCTCCGCTGTCGCCCTCCAAGGACGAGGCCGCCATCCGCAAGCGCATGGTGGACGTCATGATCGCAGCCGCCAAGGAGAGGCACGCGGCCAGGCTGGCGGCGGCACGGAAGAAGGCGGCGGAGGCCAAGGGTGCAGGTGAGCTTTTGGAGTGCTGTTGTGGGATGGGCTGGGTTGTTGTGGAGACTGCCCTGGCAGGGGCTGTGCGAGTCTGGGAGTGATTGCTGGAAATGGGGTGGTGCTGGGGCAAGGGAACCCGATTGGCGTGCCGGTTGCAAATTTGACGTGGAGACGGCTTCTGCGCGGGAAGTGCATGATCCACACAGAGCTGACACCCCGCAACTGGCGCTTCCCTCCACCCCGTGCTATTACCCGTATCCCCAGGCGCGTACTTTGTGGATGCTGAGGCGGAGCTGTCTGACGACGAGGAGGGCCTGGCGGGGCTGGGTGAGGACGACCTGCTGGATGAGTACGACGGGGAGGACCTGGACGAGGGCATGCTGGTGAGCGTGGGTAAAGGGAGTCAGGGTGTTGGTTAGCGCGTGTACTGCATGTGTTGCTCTGTATGACGGCGGGGACCTGGACGAGGACGTGCTGGGGGGTGCGGAGGTTGGCGGGTGTGCACTGTGAATACGGATAAGGTACGGTTGCATGGCGTGGGGAAGACACGGCCTTGGACGTTCTCATCCTGTTCATTGGTAGAGGTGGAAATTGTACATTTGGCGCTGATGCTGTGGCGATTTGAGCCCATGTTGCGGCTGCATAAGGAGTGCGGCGGGGAGGACCTGTACGAGGACATGCCGATACCTTGCAGTCCTTGCGCTCCCCACGGTAGCTTGACACCCTTTCGGTCTGCCTCCTGCGCAACTGTACGGCCCAAGAACATACCTCAACCAACAGCGCTCCAACACCCTTATCCCTTCCTCACCCGGTTCGCAGGCCTCCCTGCTGGGCAACGCCAAGGAGAGCCGGATGGACGAGTCGCGGCGCGCCTCGCTGCACGCCATGTGGGAGGCGGAGCGCGACAGCGCAGCGGTCCGCGAGATGCTGGAGGCGGTGCGGCGGGGTTTCAGGCGGAAGCGGAAGGGCGCGCTGGGGCTGGACGATGACGAGGTGAGCGGGCTGGAGGGCGGCCGGGGTTAGTGCAATCGGGATGGGGTACTTACAGAACAGCCATGCGTAAGAATCGCTGAAGATGCTGTATGTCACCGCTGTGCGTGCTGCTCCCTGCTTCTCACCATTCCGCCTTACCACTTTAACCCGCGCGAGCCACTCGGTGCCTTCTGCAGGAGCTCACGGACTCCGACGCCCGGCGGCGCCGCGCCAACCTGTTCGCCTCCACCGCCGGAGACGACGACGACGCGCCCATCACCCTGCCCCGGGGGCACGGCCTGGACCTGGACCTGGTGCGCGAGGACGACGAGCCTGCGGCAGGTGTATTAGGAGCTAATACACAGGGCGACAGTCAGGCGGGCACGCAGGACGGCGGGGAGGGGAGTGAAGGGGCGAAGGCGGCACGGGCGCCGCTGCCGCTGGCGGCGAAGCTGCTGGTTGGCAGGACGGCGTCGGGGGCTGTGGGGGCGGGGGGTGTGGGTGGGGAGGGGGCGAAGGCGGCGCGGGTGCTGGACCCGGTGGAGGCGCGGAGGGCGCTGCGACAGCAATCGCAGGAGGAGGCCAGGCAGTCGGCGGCGACGGCGGGGCGGCTGCAGCCGGTGAGCGGCAGCGGTCAACCTTGCCTGGCATGCTAGCAACGCTGCTCGCTCCATCCGCACTTGCTTGCATTGCGCGGGTATGTTCGGGCCGCTCCCTAAAAATAGCAGCGTATGCATTACAGGAGCCTCACCAAGTGTTCCCCACACGCTCCCGCACGATGGAATCACCCTGGTACTCCGCCCCGCACCACCAAGCTCTGCCCCTGCTGCCTCCCTGCCTTCCCTGCCCCACAGGACGACGGCCTGGCGCCCTCGCCTGAGCCCCTCGCCCTGCGCCTGGGCCGCAGCGGCAGCAGCTACGCACATGGCCAGGGCCCCAGCACGGGCCGGCTCCGGGACCCACACGATCAACACCACGAGGAAGACGGCGGCCGCTCACACGTTGTGGCCCTGCTGCAGCGCTCCGCGTCCGCAGCTGTCGGTGGACAGGGGGCTGGGGCAGGGCCGGGGCAGCTCGCGGCGGGGCAGCAGCAGGTGGAAGGGGTGGCAGGGGCAGGGGCGGGCGGCGGCGCGCCGCCGCGGGCGCCCGGCGGGCACCGGTTCACGCTGTTCGGATCGGACATCACGAACCGGGGTGGCGGTGGCGGCACGGAGCACCTGCAGGTAAGGTGCTTTCGTAGGTTGCGGCTCAGCGTGGTGGAGGGGGCGCATCGGTCGGATGGTACCATATTGGCTCAGGACCGAATGCGGGGTGGGCCGTGACACGACTGGTTGGCTGCAGGCTTGTGGCGTGGCGAGGATGGTGGCTGCCAAGGCCGGGGCTGCGGAGAGCGAACTAGGGCAGGCGATGGTGCCCATGCACCAGCAATCAGGAGGGTCAACCCACGTGCAGAGCACCAACGCTCCTGCTATGCTGCTACGCCCCTGTGCCTGGCCACCCGCAAGACATCACGCGTACCACTGCTCGGGGCCTCATACATCCACCCAATTCCTAGACGTGATGTCTTGACGGCTGACGCCCTCGTATCCCCTGCGTGATGGCAACATTTCTCCTTGCTGGGCCGCTCTATGCAGTGTATGATACCTGGCGCCCTGATACGGCACCTGACGCCCTCGTGCCTTCACCCTTGCTGGGTCCGCCGCAGTCCTCCTTCCTGGGCCGCTCCGCCGCGCCCACCAGCCACCGCACCACCTCCAACGTGGGTGGCCTCAACACGCGCTCCTTCATCTTCGCGGCAGACACCTCAAACTCAGGCTTCCCCGACAAATCTCGCGACGGCGCCGCCGCCAACGGCAACTCAACCGGGACAGCGGCGGGGACAGCCACAGGGTCCGGGCCTGCCGGGGCGCAAGCGGAGGGCGGGCAAGGGGGTGCAGCGGGCGCTGGAGGACTGACGAGCTTTGCAGACCTGAGGAAGGTCATTGGGTCAGGAGGAGACAAGGCGGGAGGGAGGAAGGGCGGGGGCGGCGGGCTGATGGGGCTGTTGGGCCTGGGGGCGGGCGGGGGCCAGGGCGCGGGCGGGGGAGGCCAGGGCGGGGCGGGTGGGAGGGACTCGGCGTTGGAGCTGAAGCGGAAGCTGGTGGGTGGGGACGGCATGGGGGCCAACAAGAGGCGGTGAGGTACCGGTACGCAGGGGGGGCAGAGCTATAGGAAACTGGTGTTGGTGGTGGTGAGGCAGGAGCTCAAACGTTCCAGAGCTGCCCATGGACGCCGATTGGACGTAGTCCCCTGGACGTGGCCACGGTGCCGGTGCATTTGAAAGATGCATTGCCAACGACATGCACCGTGTCCTTTGCGTGGGGCCGGGGATCAGGGACAAGTTGTGAATGATGCAAGCCGGCTGCGCAAGTGCAGTCTGGCTGCGTCCCACTGCGGGTCTTGTAGCGCGGCAGGGCTCGCTGTGAGGCCATGAGCGACGTTGCGCGCTTGCCGTGTAATTAGTAAACTGTATCGGCGCCGTGCAGATGAAGGACGCAACTGTGCTCTCGGCATAGCATGGTAGGTTACTGCGTTATAGTAGCCTGGGCTGGGAAGGGAAGGTGTGCGTTGGGTGGGCAGAAGGACTCCTCAGCCCAGCCTTGCCTTTTCAGGTTTTCCAAACTGGAGCGCATGTAGCGTGGGTGCTCAACTCCATTTAATCCCCAACGATGTAACCCTACGGTCTGTATACATGTTTGTGCGCACTGGTCACTCAGACGACTGGTGCGGGTCCAGGGGTGTTGTTGCCACGTGTCGAGCACCGGCGGTTTGACTCGGTACGGCTCCGGATAGGGATCCAGTTCACACTGTCGCAAAGCAACAGGAAACGATTCAGGTGCACTCTAGCATGCCGCACAATCGTTAATTTGTAAGCATGCGATCATAGTCTATTAAGACGGCATGTCGACAGGCTCCCACCGAGCTTCTGCTTGCCAGTAGTCGCGTGCAGTGCTGCATGGGACGTCGCTTGCCGCCGGAGGTCGCACATGACAGCGCTTGAAAACCATGCGAACATGCGCTCCCACGGTGTAGCCCTTGCGGAGGACGATACGTCTAACAGAATGGACATTGGAACCTCCAACGAGCCCAACGCGGCCACGGGCAGCAGTTCAAGGACAAACAGTAGTCATTATGCTAGGGCTTTATCCTGGAACAAGGTGCGAAGGCAGGCGCTGGCCTGGAGAGCCCGCGCAAACAATAGGGCCAATAGACTGTTGCATGGTGAACCTTGCAGCAACCAAACAACCTCGGCTTCAATTCTATTGGTATTGACGGAATGAAAACCACGTTTGTGACCGGCGCTCTTCAGGAAATGGCAGGTCGGGGCTCAAGGAGCGCGGCAGACGAGCCGCTGGATGTCCCGCTGCCTGATACATCCAGCTTCACGGCTCAGTTGCATCTTCTGCGAGGCAGGCTCCAGGGTGTGGTGCAGGCGGTGCGCGAGGTGGCTCAGAGCTTGGACGAGCCACACCAAATTATCAACAACGTGCGAGACCAGGTAGGGCAATGTGCAGGTGTTCGGACTGCTTAGACTTGCTCGTGAGGTGCGGCGGAGGGGATATAGGACGCATGGGATGTGGCCTAAGACCATGTGCGACAGCTGCGACCAACCGCAACTGAAGCCCACCCATCAGCATTCGCGCTGCCCAAACAGCGAAGGGCTGCAACAGAAGTTCACACAGTACGAACGCAGGAACGCACCTCCCCATGTTCCCAACACGTCTCGCGTGCCCACCGGCATATCCCCCATGCCACATGCCGCATCTGCTGCGCAGGCCGCTGCGTCCCAAAATGCTGTCCGCCATTCCTTTAACACCTCCTGCCATCTGCCATCCTCTTCCCCACCCGCAGCTGTCGGCGTCGGCATGCGCCGTGACTCCATCCCGTAACTCCACCCTCACGACCACGGCCAGCATCGGCACCGGCACCTCCTCCGCCCCCGGCCTGGAGGCGCGGCGCAGCATGCAGACCTGCACCAGCCCCATACGCCCGCCCGCCTCCCTAGCCCCCACACGCGCCTCGGTGGGCGTCGGCACACCGGGCGGCTCTCTAAGGCGCAACAGCAGCACCGCCTCCAGCACGGGCACCGGGACCGCCAGCGGCAACGTCAGCAGCAACGGCATGGCGCCGCCAGGCGCCCCCGCCGCCTCCGGTGGCGGCGGCACTGCGGCGGCGGCTGCCGCCGCCGCCGCGACCGCCAATCTCATCCGCATCCTCAGCGCCGGCGGCGCCGCAGGCGCCGACGTCGAGGCAGACCCCTCGGCATTGCCAATGTCGGGGGAGTCCCCCCGGCCAGCAGCCCGGGACGGCTCTGCGGCGGCGCCCCAAACGCCTGCGGATGCCACGGCAGGCAGCACCATGACAGGCAGCACAGCAACGCCCGGGTCGGTCAAGGCACGTGTCATGGGCCTGGAGCGCACCAGCGCCTCGTTCCGGGGCCATGGCAGCGGGGCGGCGGAGCAGGGCGTCGCCGCGCCGGACCCTGTGGCCGCGGCTGCCGCCGCCGGCGCCTCCTTCGGCATTCCGTTGGTACGGAACGCCACGGACGTTCGGGCGTCTGCAGCCGCTGTGTCTGGCTCGCTGACGCGCATGAGTGCCTCCGCGTTGGCTGCCTACGCAGCAAGCGCGGGGCTGAGTGTGCAGAGCGCCACAGCGGATGGTGATGCAGACAGGACTGCGGAGGAGGAGCGGGACGGGCACCACATTGCGGACACGCACGTAGCAGCAGCAGCAGCAGCAGCAGCAGCAGCAGCGGAAGCAGGTGAAAACAAGGGGCCAGGAATTGATACAGCGCCAGCAGCTGCAAATGAGGCAGCGGGTCGCAGCAGTGGCGAGGGGTCCATCTTGTCTCGCCAGGACTCCATCAATGAGGAAGACGATGACTTTGGCATGGGTGGATCTCTACCCCTGGCGTCGCAAGCTGCTGACGTCAGTGCGCGCAAGGCAGGGGGCAGAGAGGGCCGCAGCAGCAGCGGAGGCGGCCTCCCGGGGCCCGCGGGCAAGGGCTCTACCGGCGGGTCGGTCGTTGCGTTTGGCCGAACCACGAGCAGCAACAGCCTCAGCGGCATGAAGCGTGTGCCTAGTACGCCGAAGCTGGCTGCCTCGGCCTCTGGCGGCGTGTCGAGCAGCGTCGGCGCAGGCAGCGGTGGCGGCGGCAGCGGTGCAACTGGCGGTGGTTTGCGGCGCGTTGCTAGCTCGCAGCGGTTTGACAGCGCGGCCGCCCAAGGCGCTCCGCCGTCACCCAGGAGCAGCAAGTCCGGAGCAAACACCACCACCAGCAACGTTGCTGCCACCAGCAAGCGGTCCAGTCCGGCCGGAGGCGCCGGCATCAGCAGCGCGGCCGCGTCGCCGTCGCCTGCGCTCGCCTCCAGCGGCAGCAAACGTGCTCGCTCCAGCGCCACGGGGGCCGTGGCTGCTGCGGGCTCCCCTGCCGTTGGCCTGGGCTCTGCGTTTGCAGCGGCGGCGGCACCGCGGGCAGCAGCCAGTGCCAGCAGCGCCCGCGTTCCGCGTGAGTTGCTGTCTGCGTCGCTGTCTGTGACCGGGGGCGGTAGCGGCAGCCTGGGCAGGGACAGCGCAGCGGCTGGGGCACTGCTGCTCGCAACCCGCAGCACCGGACGGCTGGCGGGCGGGCCAGCTTCCGGCAGCTACCCACGGATGCTTTCGCTCGGCGCTGGCGGCTCGCCGCTGCTCGAGGGCGGGCGTTACAGTGGCGGCGGCGGCAGCGGCAGCGCGGGGCGGGGTAGTGTGGACGGGGAGGTGGCGAGGGAGGCGGACCTGTGGGGAGGGCTGTTGGAGGCTGCGGCGGCGGATGCGGCCATTGCGGCGCAGCTGGAGGCGCAGCCTGACACGCTGCGGGAGCTGTGGTCGCTGAGGGCGGTGGTGCGCAGCCAGGAGAGCGAGCTGGCAAGCATGGTAAGGGGTGCACGGGGGGGGACCGGACAAGGTGGAGAGGGTGTTGAGGGGTAGTCGGCGGGGGCAGGGCGTTTCGTTAGGGGGAACGACACGATTCGGGGCGGTAGTGCCTGGCCGGTGTTGACGTTACGGTTCGGTGGGTAGGGATGGGACGTGGGGTTCAGGATTGCTACTGCATGCTTATTATTGACAGGTACTGCACTGGCAGAGACATCCTGTCATGACGTGTCATTGCACGCCCATTGCTGCCACACGATGCAGCGGCGCCTACATCCGCCCATCCAAATTTCCCCGACTCCAGCCAATCCGCTACCCCACTCTCTCCACACTCCACGTGTAGCGACTGCGCACATCATTTCAATCCATGGCCCCCATGCTCTTAATACGCCGCAGGTGAAGCAGCTGTCCACCAAGAACGCGCAGCTGGACCAGGCGCAGACGGCGGTGGCGTCCAAGGAGCGGGAGCTGTCGGCGCTGACGCAGCGCCTCACGCGCGTGCTCACCGGACTGCAGAACTTCCAGGTGCGCGCCAGCCGCCACGTGCTCTCACGCTTAGGGGCGGTGTCTGCCCTGCGAGTCCTGCGGTCGCGTGTAACGGTTCTAATGCCTTGTGGCTGCCTAGGCGAGCAGGTGTCTCGAGACAGACAGGCCGCGCAATCGCGCAGGACGACAGCAGGCCAGCCCGACACTGCAACGGATGTGCGGCCTAGGCGTGTCAGCAGCTGCACTTGCATCCATGCTCCTAATCCCGTCATCCTGTGTGCGCCGCAACGCCTACCCGCACTGGTGCCACCCCGTGCCTATGTGGCCTGCTTTATTCCTGGCCCCTTCCCTTGCTCCCTTCACAGGCCGTGCACGAGGCGCAGCAGCAGGAGCTGGCCACCCTACAGCAGCAGCAGCAGCAGCTGCTGGAGCAGCAGCGCCAGCAGCAGCGCCAGCAGCAGCAGCAGCAGCAGCAGCAGTCACGCCTCCCTCGCAGCAGCCGGAGCGCACGGGCGGCATGGTGCGGTCGGGCAGCCGTTCCGCACTGGCGCCGGAGGGCGGTGGGGGCATGGTGCGATCAGGCAGCCGCTCTGCCCTGGCGCCGGAGGGCGGTGGGGGCATGGTGCGGTCCGCCAGCCGCACCGCCCTGGCGCCCGAGGCCCTGGCTGTGGTGGACGTGGCAGCGGCCACACGGGCCGTGGAGGCAGCAGCTGCCGCAGCTGCAGCTGCTGCCACCGCGAGCAGCAGCAGGCCTTCCCCCAAACAGGCTCCAGGGGCGGGAGTGGGTAGTGGAAGCGCGAGCGCAGCCCAAGCCGCGGCGGCAGCCAGGCCGCGAGCTTCGGGGCTCTCCCTGGAGGTGTCCCTGCCGCCTCCGCCCATGTGGATAGCCGGTGTGCTGCAGCCGCCTGCGTCGCCGCCCAGTCCGGGGGGCAGCGGGGAGGGAGGGGAGCAGGATGGGGAGGTAGAGCGCAGGCGGCAGCGCAGGAGCGAGGCGCAGAGGCACCTGGCGTCGTTCACTATCCCTGAGCTGGAGGCGGTGGGCGGGGAGGAGGACGAGGGGGAGCGGGTGGAGCGGGTGGAGGAGCAAGAGCAGGGGCAGGGGCAGGGTGCAGGGGAGCAGGGTGTGCTGGGTGAGGGGGCGGGAGCGCAGCGGGTGGAGGTGCTACAGGCAGGGACGCAGGTGGAGGGGCAGGGGCAGCAGGAGCAGAAGGCCGTGGTAGCGGACCAAGAAGCTGATACACAGGCCGCAGCCGCTGTGCCGCCCGAAGAGGAGGCGGGGAAGGTGTTGCCCAACGGCCTGGACTCGGCACCGCTGGCGGAGGCGCCGGAAGCCCTCGAGGTGCCGTCGGCCGCCGCGGCCCGGTCGGCCCCCGACGCTACCCAGGCAGCATCCACCGCCAACGAATCTGCTGCAGAGGACGTGCTGGCGGCGGCAACTTCTCGCGCGCCACCGCCCGTTACTGCGCTCTCCTCCCTCTTTGCGTCATCCGCTGCAGAGGGCGCTGACGGCGCTGCCGCCACTTCTGTGAGCCCCGAGCCGCCGCCGTCGGCGTCCGACGGCCAGGACCTCCCCGCTCGCATCAACTCCGACGCCGCCGCCGCCGCCGTCGCCGCCATCAGTCCACTTTGCAGCCCCCAGCCCGTCCGCGCGCACACGGGCCGCCCCAGCATCAGCCTGATCTCCGGCCGGCCCAGCCTGAGCCTCCCAACCCCCACCCCCGCGCCAACCGGCCGGCCCAGCATCGGCGGGCGGGTGCCCACCGGCCGGCCCAGCCTCAGCGGCACTGCGACAAGCAGCAGCGTCGCCGCGGCACATGCAGCCCTCCTCGCAGCCCTCACCCCCGCCAACCGCGCCGCGCCACAGCAGCAGACCCCAGCCGCCAACGCACCCATGGCACCAGGCCGCCTGCCGCTGCCTATGCCCAGGATCGGCTCTGCCGGGCCAAACGTGTTTGCTGCCGCCGCTGCTGTAAACGCTACTGCCACCGCTGGCGTCGTGGCGGTGCCGCCGCCGGTGGAGAGCCATGCCATACGGCAAGGCCGGCGTGGGCTGCTGCGGCTCATGGTGCAAATGGTGCCGTCGCTGGCGTGTGTTGCGCTGCTGCTGTTTGACAAGAGCGTGCAGGCGGGGCTGGCGGGTGCGGGCAAGGCACTGGCAAAGCGACTGGCGGGTGGTGCAGGCGGCGTGCGGCGGCGGCAGCGGGCGGCGGGCGTCAAGGCGGGCGTGGGGGCGGGAACGGTGACGGCGGGCGGGGTGGCGAAGGCTGTGCGGGGGACGCAGGTGAAGCAGCAGCAGAAGAGCGCGGCGGTGGCGGGGCAGCGGAAGGCGGCGGGTGGGAAGGCGGCGGGCGGGAAGGGTGCCGGCGGCGCGCAGGAGGCGGGAGGGGAGAGCCAGGCGGCGCGGGAGTGCAAGGCGCAGTGGTGCCGCATCATTAGGCCGCCGCCGGCCTCTGCTATCTACTACTAGCGGTGTGGGCTTGTGTGCATGGCATGGTGAGGCCTGGGGTATGTGCACGGCCAGGCGGGCGCAGTGTGGGATGAGAGGTTTTCGGATGGCAAGTAGGCGGCTGACCGCACACGGAGCAGCATGTGCATGTGGTGAGAGTTTTGCCCCTTTTTGTACGTTGACAGGGGTATCCACACAACACTCGGCGCAGTTGTAGCACCGCCGGGAGGAGAGGTGTCAGGTGTAGGATCATGTTCATGGATGGATGCGAATTAGGTCGCAATCGCTTTTCCGTGACAAGGATTGCAGCTTGTGGGTGCAACGACTGTTTGGCCCGCGTCACGCTACGGTATTGGTCCTTGGTATGATATGCACGGTGCAGCTTTGGTGACGAGCGCGCGGGCGCGGGGCAGGTTTTGACGAGGGTATGTCCCATGGCGCCGTCTACTTGATGTAGGGCGACAATAATGCCAATGCAGCCACACATCGACACGCGCCGCGACCTAGCTAGCGGCGCAACATGAGCCAGTACTGCGCGCACTGCCAGTACGTTGCAACAGTCTGCTGATTCCTTGGGTGCAGCAATCAAGGCGGTACGGTGGCAACGCTCCGTATCAGACTGACGGTTGGGTGTGCGGGCACCTTTTTGTAGCGCAGTTCTGAAGGCGTTTGTTCTGTCTGCGGGCAGGCGTTGCGTGTGTAGCAGAACAAGTGCGACGGGTCCGCCTGTTGGCATTTAGGGTGATGCGTGCCTGTTCGTAGTTGACGTGTGGTACCCCATCGAGCAGTACTGAAGGCGAGTTGGCTAGTTGGTAGTAGGGCGTGGGTTTGGGTTGGCTGGTTGGTCGTATGCAGTCGTACGGCGGTGCTCAGTGTTGTCAAGCCGCTCCCTTACCCGTGTGCAGATAGCGCTTCATCGCCTAACCCCAACCCCCAGAAGGTGTTGTGAGAAAAGTAGACAAATTGGAGCAACGAAGGGTTTTCGTACAATGGTTACAGTATGCAGTGACAAGCAGTGATAACCTCCTGGTGCCCGCTGCATCTTGGCACTCCGGTAGCCGGGCTGAAGGCTGTGGTTGGTGTTCTTGGGTGCGGGTGGCCCCACCTGTTGCATGTTGAGTAGCGCACGGGGTGCTGTGGGCTGGTGGACCTCTGCTGTACGGGTTTGTCTACGGGCACGCTGGAGGATAAAGGTGCTGTAGCGCCGGTGTCAGCAGTGTGTCTCAGGTGTGGACAAGGAGCGCCCAACCACAGCGCGCATGGATGGCACCCAAGCAACGTGCAAAGCGTCTGTGGAGCTGTACGTGAAGGGTGCACTGTACCGGTAGGGCCGTTGACCTAGTACGACAAGTGGTTGTAACATACATGCTAATCCGTGTTGTGGGCCTTGGTGCGTTTTGGGGAGCGTGGCCATATTGACCTCGTGCAGAGGTTGACCGGGACGCGCACTTGGGCAGGTTCGGACGGTGGGGGCAAGCGGGGCAGCCAAGTCCTCAGCCCCTGGCGTGCCAGCAGCCCCGGTCAGTGCGCTTGTGATCTCTGAGCTTGGACATGCGCAGGGCCACAAGTCATACTACGCCAGTTAGGCGATGAAAGTCCAGTGCTTGGGCATGGATCCCAGTGCTGAAGGGGCTCAGCGCCAGTGCGCCACAGCCTGCCTCGGCACGTGGCAAGGCACCCGGTAGCACAAACAACTGGACGTACTACGGTAGCATCGTGCAGCCTTGTGCGGCCGCCGTCATCATCCAAACGAGGAATGTTCTGGGAAGTCAATGGCACCTTTGCGTCCTGTTTAGTGACTAGTGTAGTGCAAACGGCCTACAACAACAGCACGGCACCGCGACTCTGCGCACAGGGACCGAGCGCCAGGGGCTCGCTGGCCAAGACAGCTCCATCAAGACCAGGCTACACTATTGTGATGTGGAGAGCGAGGTGCGAACCTGTGCGAACCTGCGCCAACCTAGAATTGGAGCTGCCTGTTAGGATAAGTGTTGTAGGATTTTGGGTGGTTGTGTTGCGCTATGGGCGGAGGTACGAACCTCTTGAATTCGAGGTTTTGCTCTTTGCCGCACACCTCCCTTCAAGCGGTCCCCGTTTGCAGGCTCCTTTGCTGTGCATGCCGTTATCCGAGTAGTGAAGCTTGCATATGTCCAAGGATGTGCGCGGAGGCTGCCCGACGGGTTCCAGAAAGCGACGCTCGTGGCTGAAGAGCACCTTGCATGTCTTACTGTTACAATGCCCAGATGGGCTTAGGAGGTTCAGCATGAACATTGGCGTATTGGTGCTTTGCCCTACACTCGCTGCACCGAAGAATCAAATCTGGAGGACAAATCAGCCAAGAAGCACGGGTGCCGTGGCCGTGGCGGTATAGGTTTGCCGGATCACGTACCCACGCAGTGAAGCAACACAACGCTCAGCCCCGAAAAAACCACAAGTGTGGGCAAGGCTCGGTATGGCGACATGCAACACACAGCCACTCAATACGCTAGCAACGGCAACAGTAGTGCACGTGATACACCCAACCCAAAATAATGTCTCGTGCTCCCTCGGTTTGCGCCGACATGTACGATGCCCGCAACTGTGGCGGGTTGCACGGAACGAACACCGAACAGCGAGCATGCTTTAGGAGTAGAGAGCTCTGCCGGGCTACTGACACAACATGCTACGCAAATCCCCCACAAACTCTGCACACCTACATTTATTTCCATACAAGGCTGACCCTAAGATTCCATGGCATAGGAGCACGCATGGATGGTTCAGATGTTTCAAAAGGGACTATTCCGCCTCTTTGGCAAATGCATCTCTCCAGTTGACCAACCTCCGCTGGCACACGCTCCCGAAAAAGCCTCTCACGCATAACAGTTGGTTCCCCGGCTCACCGCTAGGCGCTAGCTAGCACACTCTCCATAGGTGGCCTCTCGTGGGCCCAACTCAGCAACTGCCGTACAGCACGCAGTCATGGCGATGGCAAAACTGCTCAGGACTCTTTTGTTGCTCGCAGACCTTATTTAACCGCTGCGCACGTCGCCGGACCACCGCTGCAGCCCCACCCAGCCAGCCGCTTAGTGGCGGCCGCGCGTGTTGGCGAAGTGGTCGTCGGCCATCTTGCGCAGCGCTGCTGCTGCGGCGGCGCCCGTCTTGTCCACCAGCTTGGAGAACATGGTGTTGCGGTTGGCCAGCAGCGTGGCGGGGGCGTCGTACTCCATCAGCTCGCCCTGCTCCATCACCAGCACCTGAGGTAGCAGACAGTAGGTGCATGTGAGCAGCAAGTGTCGGGAGCGCACATAGCAGCACAGCAAGGCAACATGGCCGCAGCTGCGTGGCGGTAAAAGATAAGGGACAGCTCCCGAAGGCACAGGCAGCGGGCAAGCGCGCTACACCCTCCAACGAGTGCCAAGCCATTCATGGGTGCCATGCTTCCAGCTGCCCACCTTGTCGGACTCGATGATGGTGTCCAGGCGGTGGGCAATGGTGATGGTGGTGCGGTCGGCGAACACCTTCTTGATGGTGTCCTGCACAATCTGCTCCGTGTGCGGGTCCATGGCGGCGGTGGCCTCGTCCAGGCACAGGATGGGCACGGCGCGCAGCGCGGCGCGGGCCAGGCACACCAGCTGCATCTGGCCCAGCGACCAGGCCTTGCCGCCCGTGCCGTCCACGTGGCCGTCCAGGCCGCCGGCGTGCTGCGCCTGCGACTCCAGGCCCACCTTCTTCAGCACCTCCCACAGAACGCCGTCGTCCTACGGGGTAGGGAAACAGAGAGCGCAGGGAGCCAGTCAGCGAACACATGAGCATAGCGAGGCAAGAGGACCACACTTGCGGCTCAGCTCACTGCCCTAAGCGATTTGGGTGTCACAACCTTAACACGAGCATGAAGGTACCAGTCCGTGCCTTGCGAAAGGGAAGGCTGCATGGACTGCTCACCTTGAACTCTCCGAAGGGGTCCAGGTTGGAGCGCACAGTGCCGGAGAACATGACGGGCTCCTGGGGATGATGGATAGGCCCTGCCGCAGGCGCTTGAGCGGCAGCGTGGCGATGTCGACGCCGTCGATGATGATGCGGCCCTTGCCCAGCTCGAACATGCGGTACAGCGCCAGCAGCGTGGTGGACTTGCCGGAGCCGGTGCGGCCCACGGCGCCGACCTGTGGGTGTTGAAGGAGGGGTGTGCAAAGGCGTGTGTATTAGGGCCCGTGTGCAGCTGGCTGCTAGGCGGGCACTGTGCGGGAGCAGGAAGGGCTGTTGTGTGTCCCATCGCGCAGCAAGCGCGACCATGCAGCGGAACTGTGGGGATCCGCAGCAGCGGGCACACGCACACACGTACCTTCTCGCCGTCGGCGATCTTGAAGGTGACGCCCTTGAGCGCCCAGGGCGCGTCCAGGCGGTACTGCATCCACACGTCCTCGAAGCGGATGTTGCCGTTGGAGGGCCAGCGGGCCAGGGCCGCGTCGTCCACCACCACCTGCACCTTGGAGCTGGCGGGCACGATCTGGCCGTCGGGCAGCGTCAGGGACTTGGCCACGCCGTCCTTCTGCTTCTGGTCGAAGAAGACACCGTCGTGGGGCACGAACCTGCACAAAGGTTACAAGGCAATTCGAGTCAATTGGTGTGTAGTGCTGCGACTATCCACAACGCTGCTACAAGGGCCACGTACAGCAGCAGCTCCTAACCAGCAGGTGAAGAAGGCGGCGCGAAATAAAGCAACACGCGGCCAGGGTCTGGCCGTTATGCAGGTGACTCACTTGGCAAGGTAGGCCATGCCCTCAACGGAGTTGAACAGCGAGATGGACTCGGACATGAAGCGCACCACCCAGGTGTAGAACACAAGCATCTGGATGATGTTGGAGAAGGCCAGACCGACGGTAGCACCACCCAGCTCCTCTGCAGTGCAGCAGCGGACAGGTGAAGCGTCAGAGGGCTGCCGTACCAAGGCACATGCAGGCGCAACAGGCCTGAAGCAAGCCCCCCCAACATTGCTCTCCTAACATCTCAACCATAGCAAGAAGGGCAGCAAGGCGAGCAACAAGGCCCAAAACACACAACTCACTCTTGAGGGCGACTGCGAAGATGGACACGACGCCCACCAACAGCGCGCCGACCATGTCGCACCAGAAGGCCAGCCACAGGTTGAGCGTCTCGGCGTTAAACACGGCGGCGTTGGTGATGTCGCAGCGGCGGGCGGCCTCCTCAATGAAGTAGTCCTGCGGCAACGGCAGAGCGCAGGAGCAGCAAACTTGCGGACGCATCGCAACGCACTCTGGCTGACAACTAACAACTGGCACTGGAACTGCCCGTACGCGAAACCACAGGCCGCCCTCACAGGCTGCCCCACTGTACATCTTTGCACGTTGCCTACCGGTACTCTTCACCGTGTGCCATAGCGAGTATACAGCTGAGAGCCTATCAGGCGAGAGCGATGCTGAACCAGTACCGGTCATGTGCCGTGCAAACCGGTCACGTGCCGTGCAAACCTCCACAGTTGACATTGCCCACCTGCTTGGAGAAGGCCTGCACCACGCCCAGGCCCTCCAGGGTCTCGGCAACCAGGCCGACCAGCTGGCCGCCGGACACGGCGCGGGCCTTCTTCAGCGCGGTGGCGGCGGGCAGGTACACGGACAGCATGATGCCGGTCATGATGATGAGGAAGCCGGTGAAGGCGCCGAAGAAGTTGATGGTCACGGACACGGTGATG
The DNA here is from genome assembly GCA_036984285.1 of Chlamydomonas sp. KOR1. Lineage (NCBI taxonomy): Eukaryota > Viridiplantae > Chlorophyta > Chlorophyceae > Chlamydomonadales > Chlamydomonadaceae > Chlamydomonas > Chlamydomonas sp. KOR1. Next base: position 70,070 of record BQMZ01000055.1, on the reverse strand, counting down.
GTGGTAGACAGCAGGATGAGGCCGTAGATGCCCATGAAATGAATAGCGTCGGGCAGGTTCTCGTCCATGATGTCCTGGTCCTTGGTGAAGTTGAGCAGCAGGTCGCCCACGGGGGTGACGAGGAAGAAGCCCATGGGAGCTGCAACAGCCAATAGGGGTCGTCAGGCTGGGTGTGCGTCGGCCACACCGTGCTGTTGACAGCTCACAAGAAGCAACTGCAAATGCCGTTCGGCTACCGGGGCCGGCTTACCCCAGGGACAAGGTACCATGCCCGACGTGTCTAGACCGCCAGCTGCCAACCAACACCCGACCGATGCACACCCACCGTTCAGGACGTTGTGCAGGGCCTTCCGGCGCAGCTTCTCGCCGGAGCGCAGGGTCCACCACAGGAAGGTGGCGCCGCGGAAGATCATGGTGATGAAGAAGAGCGCTGTGAGCAGCAGGTAGATGAGACAGTAGAAGGTGGTGGCGGATGAGTCCCGGACGCCCTTCGCCGGGAAGTGCTTGTACTCGTCGTTGACCCACCAGCGCACCCAGAAGTCGGACACCTGGCGCGAGGTCTGGGCGGCCAGGAAGAACAGGAAGCAGATGAAGGAGAGGACCAGGTTGCCGTACCAGGTGTAGATGAGGGAGGCCTGGTAGGCGGTCAGCTTCTGCACGTCCTTGACGGCCTTGGTGGGGGTGGTGGGCTTGCCGATGGAGGTGGGCGCCAGAGTCAGCTGCACAGACTCACTGCGGGAGTGGGGCGCGGCGGCGGGAGCAGCACGCAGGTGTGCACGAGTCAGACCACCGATTAGGTGCTAGCCCACGCGCAACACTGGCATGTGCCTACGGTCACACATGGGCCGCTCAAACAAGAACTGTCAATGCAAAGCCGCAAACCACATGCTCGCTTTTGCAAAAGCTTCGAACAGATGGGACTTACGACTTCTGGACGCCGCCCTTGGCGGGCTGCTTGGGCGCGGGCGGTGCCTCCTGGGAGCCGGCGGCGTGCAGCAGGTGGGTGATGGGCAGCAGCTTGCCCAGCAGGGTCTGGGCCTCCTCGTTCCAGCGGCCGAAGTACAGGCAGCGGCCCTCGTCCATGATGGCAACAGCGTCGCACTTGGGCATGAACTCGATCTGAGGGTGCGCGTCCCAGTACCGGTGAACGGGTCTGAGAACCGGTAGAGTCCACAGCAGGCAAGACTCGCAACGGCGCCCAGTACCGGCATGCCTTCTGCGGATACCCAACGCAGCTGGCCAGAGGCTAGGGCGAGGCCAGTGCACTTAAGGTGAATGCGTGCGCTGATGGGCGCATTGCATGCCCATCCATAGGCCCCCGGTGCCGGCGGTTCCCACCTGGTGCGTGATGAGCACGACGGCCTTGTTGCGGAACAGGCCCTTGACGCAGTGGTCGAAGATGTGGTGCGCGGTGTGGTGGTCCACGGCGGACAGCGCGTTGTCCAGCAGCACCAGGTCGCCCTCGGCGTACGCGCAGCGGGCCAGGTTGACGCGCTGGCGCTGGCCGCCGCTGAAGTTGACGCCGCGAATGCCGGCCCTGCACATACGTGTAATGGGTTCCCAGCACGTCAGTTGGTGACGGGCTAGGCGCCCACATGCGCACTACTTTAGAGCTCGCCGCTCAAAGGGCGTGGCACAAGGCAGCCGACTGTAGGGCAGGTTCAGCAGTCTACTGACATAGACTCCACCTGTACGGCAAGCAGGACCACGGAGGGCGCTTCTTACGGGTACCCACATGCTGAGGTCGCCCTTGGGCAGGATCTGCAGGTCCAGGTTCAGCGCGCAGGCGTCGATGACCGCCTCGTACTTGGCCTGGTCGAAGGCCTCGCCGAACAGCACGTTGTCGCGCACCGACAGGTTCTGCAGCCAGGGGTTCTGCGGCACGTAGGAGATGCGGCCGCCCACCGACATGTTGCCGTGCTCCTTGACCATGTTGCCCAGCAGCGCCTGCACCAGAGAGGACTTGCCGGCGGCGATGCGGCCCACCACGGCCACCACCTGGCCGGGGCGCACGCTGAACTGGGGCACGTGCAGGTGCCAGTTGGGGTTGGAGGGGTGGTGGAACACGCCGTTCTCCTGCGGGGGGCATTGGAGAAGTTGCAGCACGGGCAGCACGTTAGCCTTTAGACGGTTGGCGGCGTGGCAGCGAGCTGGTCAGGTAACTGCCACCCTATTGCACACCGCACATGGCCGTGCAAACAACGCTGTGCAGCACAGCGCGCGGTGCGGAGCAAGCAATGCACTGGGCGCTTCTGGCCGAGCCACTCACAATGGTGGCGCCAGCGGGGGCGTTCTTGGTGGCCTTGCTGTTGGAGCTGCCCTGCGGGACGTCTGTGGGGGCATGCGGCAGGGCATACGTTTTCACGGATGCCCTGTACCCAATCGCAGAAGTGAGGCGCGCATGACTGGCTGAGCTGGCACGCAACATTTTGCTCCCTGCTGTACAGCAACGCTCTGCAGGTTTCCGTCACTGAGACACTCACCCTCCAGCAGGTAGGCCTGCAGGCGCACGATGGATGCGTGGGCCTCTGCGGGGGAAAACGGGAGCAGCAACAAGCGGTCAAGAGGCGCGTTGAGACCCCAGGCCGCAGTGCACTCAGGCGTAGCGGCAGGGCGTGACTGCAGATGCTGTACTGTTCTGCTGTTGCGTACGGCTGCAGGAGGACCCTGATTCCAGGCAGCTCACCGGACACGGCGCGCAGGGCCTTGGGCAGCACTACCAGCGGGAAGCGCAGAATGTTGAACAGCGACAGAGTGGTGAAGGCCACGCCGGACACCAGGCGGGCCTTCTGGAACTCGTAGGTCGAGAAGATGACAAAGGCGGTCATGGGCGGCACGCAGAAGACGATAGAGATGTTGATGACCTTCATGAAGGCGTTCCAGAAAGCCAGCTTCATCTCCTTCTTGCGGACCTGTGGGCACGTGGCACCGAGCATGAACACATCATTGAGACTCAAGAATTCTGCCACACTCTGCGAGACCGTAACGCAGGTCACACAAATCACGTATGCCGCAGCAGATGCGCAAACGGTGCCTTGAAACTGCACATCAACAGTAGCACTCAAGGCGCGGCGCTGTAGCCGTGCCGTACGCACCTTGCTGATCTCGTCCTCAAAGAACTGCTCCCAGGCGTAGTACTTGACCAGCTTGATGGCGGGCAGCACTTCCTGCATAATGGCGCCGCGCTTGCCAACGTTGTCGGCGTTCGCCAGCTTGATCTTAATGGTCTTGTAGCCGAAGTAGTACTGGAGCGGCAGCACCAGCAGGATGACGCCCAGGCCGGGCAGCATGGAGTCGTTGGTAAGGTAGCCCAGCAGGGACAGGATGGCGGCAGCCTCCAGGGGGGCGGTCCACAGGTAGTGGAACTCCTGCGGACGGGCGTGGGGTTGAATATTTGAGGTGGAGCGGTTGGAGCTTGGGCACTGGTTGGGCAGCGATGCGTACCATCTGTGCCATTGGTGAACGCAAGGTACCCCGGAGCTGGAAAGCTTCAAGAAGCTGGCTTGGCTGTGTGGCAAGGGCCTCCAAACATGTGATAGCCGCGGCGCGCGCATGGCAGGGCAAGTTACCGGTACCTCACCAGCGCGCCATCGTAGATCTTCTGGATGTCGGAGGCCACGAAGTTGACGATGCTGGCGGCCTGATCGGCACGCACGCTGTTCAGGCGGAAGGCCTTGTGGGTCACCGCCGACACCAGCGCAGCACGGGCGCGGATGCCGACCTGAGTGCAGATGTAGCCCATGCGCTGCAGGCACAGACCCAGGAACCAGGCATCCAGCGTGAAGCCGGCCATGAGGGCCCAGCCGGCCACCTCGCGGGAGTACAGGCGGCCATCAGTGATGCCGTTGACGTGGGCCAGCAGACTGCAGGCAGCAGAGGCGGCGCAGGGAAGGAGGGGGCTAAGAAGTAAGATTGACAGCATTGCATGGCGGGTAGTGCAGGCACAGGCATGGCCGCAAGGGCGGTAGCATCAGCGGAAGGACAGGCGCAGCCCCAGAGCAGCATGTTTCAGCCATTGCAAGTAGCCCGTCAGCAGCACAACTGGGATGGTGTTGGGAGCGGCACCCCCGTGTACCGGCGCCCACCTGCGCACGAAGTAGAACGCGCCGGTGATGACGAAGGTGGACCAGCCGCACTTGAACAGGCCTCCCAGCATGTAGTACCAGCCGAAGGACTTGCGCAGGGCGCGCAGCAGGCTGTGGGCAAGGGCATCGACAGCGCAGGGCTCAGGGGAAACGTTGGGCAACAGGCTGCGCTGACAGTGTGCTCGACGGCCATTGACAGGGATTGACCGAAGCATCCACAAACACAGAATTGAGAACGTATGGGGGTTCAACGGAACAGCGTGCATCATGGTGCGCTTAGCTAACGGTGCGTTGGTAAGGCTGGCATCCAGGTTCGGGTTGGCCATGGCTGGTGCGTTTTAGGGCGACTCACCTAGGCTTGGGGCCGTCCTGGTTGTCCTTGAGCTTCTGCTCCGCAGCCCAGTGCTGGGCGAACTTGTCGTACGCCACGTGGGCGTGGTTCTCGGGGGTCATGCCCAGACTGCTTGGGTCCAGCTCCTCGCCGCGGCCTGCAGCGTGGTAGTGAACCGGTGCGAGAGGAGCTTACTGGTCGTGCAAGGCATGCCGTTTAGTCACACCTTTGCGGTCATATGCCAAGTCTGCAGCAAGTAGACTGTTTGCGTAAGGCTATGCACTTACGCGCTGCGCTGATCGGCTTGTACATCCACCCGAAGCAGAACTTGTTGAAGATGCCCGCGGTTGGGTCATCATACACTTGACCTGCACCGCCTCCATATCCGGACGACATCCTGCTCAAGTCCTATACTGCGAAGATTTGCTCGACTCCAAAGGTCTGAGGCGCGGCGCCCGACAGGGGCAGCTCCAAGCGCTAGTGCGCACGCGTAGCGCGAAAACGAAGGCCGAAACAGTTGTGAGTGAGGCGCGCAACCTTGCGAGGTGCGCGGCACTCTATGTGTTGTGTATTCTATTGCAAGGCCGGCGACATTTATGTACCCCTAGCGCATTGGCGGAGTAGGGTACAACACAGAAATCGTTTGCGGTGCGAGGCTACAATAGCCGACCCATGGGCCGTGCAAGGAAGACGTGCGCCAACGTTGCAATATTCCTCAAGGCTACATGTACCCTTACATATTACCTGCTGTCACAAGCGAGCCACCGTCGGTGGAGTTCGTGATTGCTATAGTCCTACATTGCGGACGACTGCGCTTTGTCCAACAAATGTACAGGGGAAGTGTCTTTCTAAACGTACAAGCACTTGCTCCGCGTGCACTACTTCTTGTGGTCGTTGGTTCTACCATATGGAGTCAGGTGTTCTGCGCGGCTGACAGACAGCGTTGGTTGCAGGTGGTGCGAAGTCCCGCAGGCGCCTGCGACACACCGTCACTCTTGCTTTGTATGCAAGTAACATTATTAGTATGCATTATAGCATTTGATAAGAACGTTTGAGGGATTCTTGACAGACAGTAGGTACAGGCGGTCGGACAGGCAAGCTCGCGAGCTCCAACCGGAACTCGCACAACCGACCAGCCAACTGTCGCCTTCGGAGCACTGTGCCTTCATGCTACTCGACGCTTGTATATATTAAAAAACAGCAATATAATTAAAAACTGTTGTAAGGTTTCATGAAGTGCCAGCAGCGGGACATCCCATGGAGCCCATGCTGTAGGCACGTGCGCCAGGTCACTAGGAGCCCTCGCGTAGGAGGTCCCTGCAACATCGCGCCGCGCAGGGACCTCAAGTGAGACAGCCCTTCGAAAGCTCCCATTGTTGTAGCTATGTAGGACTGTTGCCAGGACACAGTGAACTTTCAAGGGCGGTACGGACGGCACACAAATATGCAGCCTTAGCTCCTATGACCTTGTTATCCAGCATGTCCCAGATACTACTTACGACACACAGCAACACCGAACCGTAGCAGAACCGTACTACCTTGGCGCGCGCCGAACACCGCAAGAAGGTCCAGCATACAACACCAACACCGGGACCAGACAAGTACCGCAACCCAGCCCTCCCCCTGCGCACCTGATTGCAGCCATAACCAACTCTTGGCGCTGGCTGCTGCCGATAGCTACGGCTTCCTGACCAGGGGAAGCCCCTGTTCCTGACGGCCATGTCCAGCAGTCGGCCGTGCATGCTCAGCCTGGCTTGGCCGGATAAACCATGACGGCGCTGCCTGCAGAAGCACGGGCAAATATCGATAGTAGAAACATCAGGGGTGATGGCAAGTGTAGCAGGTGTAAGTCAGGTGTAGGTCAGTGCCAAAGGCGCACGTAGTCCAGTTCAGTACTGGTACGACCCATACACCAATAGCCCTTTCCCAACAACCCTCTTGCCTGTCTGACCTTGCTGGTTGCGGGAAGGCAGGGTACCAAGGTGCTCTCAGCAGCCACCACAAGCCTAGGGCTCCCAGGTCTGCAAGGCCCTTCGGCAATGCACCCTTACAGTAGCGCGCAAGTTGAGACAGTAATTTCAACAGCAGCATTGTCTTAGCTTGTTCTCCCGTAAGTCGGCATGGAACGGCGACAGCTGGTCCATCTTTGCCAGATTTTTGCACCCGAAGGACGGCATCACGACGCGACCAAAGAGAGTGTAGCGCACAAGGTAACAAAATACAGATGTCATATGTTCCTGGGCGGGAAGGAGCCCGGTGGGAAAGGTGGAAAAGGTGGAAAGGTAGGCGTATAAGCCCAGGTCAGGGACGGAAAGAGCCTTTGAATTTGCATTGCAGGAAAGGGAGAACGCTTTGTCAATTACTGCAAGGGCATAGATGCTCTATGCGCCGAAACCAGGCATCGGCGCACTGCAGCACTCACCTGACACGGCACGGCACGCCGCGCAAGGCCACATGTTACATTTCACCTGCTGTCACCTCTCCGCACCGGACATGGCATCAAGTACCGCTCCTAGCTATGCCTGTTGACAGGCGTGCCCACTGCATGCCCCGGGGGGGTGCAAGAGCCATGATTAAGTGGCAGTTACAATATACAGGTGCAGGGCACGTCCAGGGAACCCGCGAGCTGTCGAGACGAACAATGCGGCAACCCCAGGCAACCAACCTCAGCATGCGTCAAGTTGACAGTGCCCACTTTGGCACCAGGTGCCAGCTCAGCCCAGCTCCTACTTTGCCGTCAGAACAGTACAGCAAATACGAGGAGCGGGCAGCACCGCTTGCATCAACACATCACGCCAGGTCACGCTAAGTGGATCACAGAGCATTCAATTATTGTTCGCACGGCATACCAGACGCTTGTTCAGAAGGCAATGGTGTGGGACGACTGGGCCCTTCCGTCAACCACCAGCATGAGTGCTTGCAGATCCTAACCCTCAAGAGCTAACGCGCAACAACTAATGGCATGCTATCTTCCCTACTCTCCACGACTGTGTGGAGGGGCGCAGGTGCATGCAGAAGTGTACACAAAGCATCCATGCACGGCTGGGCCATCCTGGTACTGGTACAACACAACGGCATACTTGCTAATGGTACAGCCTACGCGCCATACGATTCGAGACAATGATTTAGGTTGGAAGGGGCACAGACCCCAAAACTGCATCATGACCACAAATGAAGCTCTACCTACCAACAACAGAGCCTGACAGGTCCCTAGACGGTGTGCAAGGGCAAGAACCGTTGCAAAACCGCCGCTCTCCCGCGCTACACTGCACCACATCGCATACCACTGGAAATCTCTCCACACGGTCAAAATCGTCAGCCTGATATGCACAGCAGGCCACACGCATATTGAGTTGCCAACAAACAACACAACCAGCATACCAAGCTGCTATGTAACGGCCGCACGTGGCAGCCCGCGCACGTCGCCGGAACACCAGTGCAGCCCCACCCAGCCAGCCGCTCAGTGGCGGCCGCGCGTGTTGGGGAAGTGGTCGTCGGCCATCTTGCGCAGCGCTGCTGCGGCGGCGGCGCCCGTCTTGTCCACCAGCTTGGAGAACATGGTGTTGCGGTTGGCCAGCAGCGTGGCGGGGGCGTCGTACTCCATCAGCTCGCCCTGCTCCATCACCAGCACCTGAGGTGGCGGACAGCAGTGCAGGCACGTAACTGTTGGCCGCTGGTCTCCGTGCGCATGGAAGGGCAAGCGCAAGCCGATCCCCAAGTGGTAGCAGCAATACAAGCTTGTGCGGCAGAGCAGTACGACGGGCACCTTGTCCTGCTTACTGGTACACAATTGCTGGGCCCTGCTCTACCGGTACACCCCAGCTGCCCACCTTGTCGGACTCGATGATGGTGTCCAGGCGGTGGGCAATGGTGATGGTGGTGCGGTCGGCGAACACCTTCTTGATGGTGTCCTGCACGATCTGCTCCGTGTGCGGGTCCATGGCGGCAGTGGCCTCGTCCAGGCACAGGATGGGCACGGCGCGCAGCGCGGCGCGGGCCAGGCACACCAGCTGCATCTGGCCCAGCGACCAGGCCTTGCCGCCCGTGCCGTCCACGTGGCCGTCCAGGCCGCCGGCGTGCTGCGCCTGCGACTCCAGGCCCACCTTCTTCAGCACCTCCCACAGAACGCCGTCGTCCTACGGGGTAGGGAAACAGAGAGCGCAGAGACCAGTCAGTAAAGACAAGCGGTAGCGACAAGACTGCTACTGCTGCGCCGCCTTCAGCCCCAAGTGATGTGGGTCTGATAACCTTCACGCATAGGCAGGTACCCGCCAGTGATGTAAATGGGGAGGCTGCATGGACTGCTCACCTTGAACTCTCCGAAGGGGTCCAGGTTGGAGCGCACGGTGCCGGAGAACATGACGGGCTCCTGGGGATGATGGATAGGCCCTGGCGCAGGCGCTTGAGCGGCAGCGTGGCGATGTCGACGCCGTCGATGATGATGCGGCCCTTGCCCAGCTCGAACATGCGGTACAGCGCCAGCAGCGTGGTGGACTTGCCGGAGCCGGTGCGGCCCACGGCGCCGACCTGTATGTATCAAAGAGGCGCGGTGTGCATGAAGCAGGGAGCGTCAGGAACGTGGGGGCAGCAGTGTTGCATGCAGCTTGCTGCAACGACGGGTGCTACGCAGAAACGGGAAGGATCTCGTGCGGAAGGGGCAGCAGTGCATGCAGGCAAGAAGCGCGGCTATAGCAACGACATGGTTGAGGACACGCAGCAGCGCGTACACGCACCTTCTCGCCGTCGGCGATCTTGAAGGTGACGCCCTTGAGCGCCCAGGGCGCGTCCAGGCGATACTGCATCCACACGTCCTCGAAGCGGATGTTGCCGTTGGAGGGCCAGCGGGCCAGGGCCGCGTCGTCCACCACCACCTGCACCTTGGAGCTGGCGGGCACGATCTGGCCGTCGGGCAGCGTCAAGGACTTCGCCACGCCGTCCTTCTGCTTCTGGTCGTAAAACACGCCGTCGTGGGGCACGAACCTACGGCAGGGATGGACGGGCCAGGGCCTTGTGTTAAGTCCCAAGGGGCCTCTGGGGAAGGAATCCCCGTGTGACAGCGGCACGAGCAACGGCCTGTTAAAAAGCCACAACACAACGCTCAGAAAAGGCCCTCTGCTAACTTGCGCTGATGAACATCATCATTGACACTGACGTCACACGTACTTGCAGCCAACAAGTACTTGCAGTCTGGCCGGCTAGCAAGCTGCTAGACTCTCTGCAGCGAGCCCGCAAATGACTCACTTGGCGAGGTAGGCCATGCCCTCAACGGAGTTGAACAGCGAGATGGACTCGGCAATGAAGCGCACCACCCAAGTGTAGAACACAAGCATCTGGATGATGTTGGAGAAGGCCAGACCGACGGTGGCGGCACCCAGCTCGTCTGTGGGGCGCGGGGAGGCAAGGACGCATGCATGGTCGCTTCAAAGGCACAAAATGGCACGAGCTGCTGGTGCTGTACCAGTCTAATACCAAAGCCGTGACGTTGTAGACCGGAGCTTGGTCTTGGCGGAGGTGCTGTATACTGGTGGTGCTGTATACCGGTGACTCCAAGCATGGTACCGTATCCAGACAAGGCTGCCCCGCAGTAGCCCGGCGCCACTCACTCTTCAGGCCGACAGCGAACGCGCTGACCACACCGACCAGGCAGGCACCGATGAAGTCGCACCAGAAGGCCAACCACAGGTTGAGCGTCTCGGCGTTGAACACGGCAGCGTTGGTGATGTCACAGCGGCGAGCAGCCTCCTCAATGAAGTACTCCTGCGAAACAGAATTTCACATACGTGTCAGGACTTTCACGCACCGTTAACCCACGTTCGTACGGGGATACTAGGCGCACCTGGCTGTGTGCTAGCAGCTGAACAAGGTACCCACAGGGCCCCCAAACCCACATCCGCCCACCTGCTTGGAAAAGGCCTGCACCACGCCCAGGCCCTCCAGGGTCTCGGCAACCAGACCGACCAGCTGGCCGCCGGACACGGCGCGGGCCTTCTTCAGCGCGGTGGCGGCGGGCAGGTAGATGGACAGCATGATCAGGGTCATGATAATAAGGAAGCCGGTGAAGGCGCCGAAGAAGTTGATGGTCACGGACACGGTAATGGTCGTGGCGAGGAGAATCAGGCCGTAGATGCCCATGAAATGAATAGCGTCGGGCAGGTTCTCGTCCATGATGTCCTGGTCCTTGGTGAAGTTGAGCAGCAGGTCGCCGACGGGGGTGACCAGGAAGAAGCCCATGGGAGCTGCGCATTCCAGAGAAGCATAGCGAATCAGTTGATCGACTGCTGGTCATTAGTAGCTGACAAGACAGGCAGCTTGAAAACGCAGCTACTTGGTAAGAACAGCAACAGCAGCAGGCGCGAGGTGCTAAGCGGTGTAAACCCTATGCTCACTGCGCTGTAGATACAAGTTTTCCGCCTCATATTGGTGCAGACATGGACATGCATGGCTTTCGGTGTACGGCAGGCAGCACCCAGCCAGTTGCACGCCTACCGTTCAGGACGTTGTGCAGAGCCTTCCGGCGCAGCTTCTCAGCCGAGCGCAGGGTCCACCACAGGAAGGTGGCGCCGCGGAGGAGCATGAAGGCGAAGAACAGGCCGGTGAGCAGCAGGTAGATCAGGCAGTAGAACTTGGTGGCGGCGCTGTCCTGGACGCCCTTCTTGGGGAAGTGCTTGTACTCGTCGTTGACCCACCAGCGCACCCAGAAGTCGGAGATCTGGCGCGAGCACTGGGCGGCCAGGAAGAACAGGAAGCAGATGAAGGAGAGGACCAGGTTGCCGTACCAGGTGTAGATGAGGGAGGCCTGGAGGGCAGTCAGCTTCTGCACGTCCTTGACGGCCTTGGTGGGGGTGGTGGGCTTGCCGATGGAGGTGGGCGCCAGAGTCAGCTGCACAGACTCACTGCAGAGGGGCGATTTGGGACAAGCACAATTTGTCAAGAAGTCAGGAATTTTTACGCACAGGTACTCGTAGTTCGCTATCTGTCTGTCAGGTGGCTGGCGCCCGTGTGGCAAGCAAGGCAGGAGGTTGTGCACGGCAACCCTTTCTTAACCGCCCGCCTTGTGCCTGGTACCCGTGTGGATCCCAACACAGCACCCGCAACAAGGGCAACAAGACTCACGACTTCTGGACGCCGCCCTTGGCAGCCTCCTTCTTGGGTGCGGGCGGTGCCTCCTGGGAGCCGGCGGCGTGCAGCAGGTGGGTGATGGGCAGCAGCTTGCCCAGCAGGGTCTGGGCCTCCTCGTTCCAGCGGCCAAAATACAGGCAGCGGCCCTCGTCCATGATGGCCACGGCGTCGCACTTGGGCATGAACTCGATCTGAGGGTGTGCACAAGGATCCGTTGACAGGTCGGTGTGAGCACGGGACAAGGAGCCAGGTGGTACCACAAACGCACCCACCGCAGGCCGAATGTGTGCGGCACTGTGCGGTAACCGCGTACCTGCTGTGGCATTGCCCTTCCAGTTCAATGACAGTCAACTGCGGATGCCCCAGCCTTACTACAATGCAATACCGGTACAGTGGCGGTCCCCACCTGGTGCGTGATGAGCACGACGGCCTTGTTGCGGAACAGGCCCTTGACGCAGTGGTCGAAGATGTGGTGCGCGGTGTGGTGGTCCACGGCGGACAGCGCGTTGTCCAGCAGCACCAGGTCGCCCTCGGCGTACGCGCAGCGGGCCAGGTTGACGCGCTGGCGCTGGCCGCCGCTGAAGTTGACGCCGCGGATGCCGGCCCTGCACACACGTGGAATGGGTTCCCGGCACGTCAGTTGGTGACGGTCTAGGCGCCCACATGCGCACTACTTTAGAGCTCACCGTTCAAAGGGCGTGGCACAAGGCAGTCGACTATAGGGCAGGTTCAGCAGTTTACTGACTCCACCTGTACGGCAAGCAGGACCACGGAGGGCGCTTCTTACGGGTACCCACATGCTGAGGTCGCCCTTGGGCAGGATCTGCAGGTCCAGGTTCAGCGCGCAGGCGTCGATGACCGCCTCGTACTTGGCCTGGTCGAAGGCCTCGCCGAACAGCACGTTGTCGCGCACCGACAGGTTCTGCAGCCAGGGGTTCTGCGGCACGTAGGAGATGCGCCGCCCACCGACATGTTGCCGTGCTCCTTGACCATGTTGCCCAGCAGCGCCTGCACCAGGGAGGACTTGCCGGCGGCAATGCGGCCCACCACCGCCACCACCTGGCCGGGGCGCACGCTGAACTGGGGCACGTGCAGGTGCCAGTTGGGGTTGGCGGGGTGGTGGAACACGCCGTTCTCCTGAAAGGGGCAACAGGCGGCAAGAACACGCTATACAGGCGTCGCAGCTCGCGGGGTCAATGCACACGGTGGTCCCAGCTCCCAGGACGCCATGCTTGCATTAGAGCAAGTGGTGCCATGTAAACCAAGCATCAGGTAGTATCGACGTAGATGAATACCGATATGCCGATACTGGTATGCCGATACTTACAATGGTGGCACCGGCAGGCACGTTCTTGGTGTTCTTGTTGGCAGTGCCCTGCTGCACATCTTTGGGACACGCACGGGGCAACCGACAACGAGCAAAGGGCAGAAAATGCATATCAGCACACATGCCAGGCAAAGGGGGTCAGCAGGAGCTCTTCCGCAGAACGCTGAACGTAAACACGCACGGCAGCCTGCAGCACACGCTTTGGTAGGCAACTGCACGCACGGAGGGCAAGGGACAGAGGACAGGCCGTAGCCACACTTACCCTCCAGCAAGTAGGCCTCCAGGCGCTGCAGCGAAGCGTTGGCCTCTGTGGGGAGGACACAGGAGCAGCAGAATGGTTACGGCACGGGCCCCGCACATGCACAGGGGAGCACCTCATCACGAGCTTATTAGGTGCTACAGCCGTATGGCGATAGGGCAGCCATTTGCAACGCAGAAGCTGGGCTACGAGGGACACCAGGGCATTTCGATAGAATGCCATGGTGCATCAAATTGCCTTACCGGACACGGCGCGCAGGGCCTTGGGCAGCACCACCAGCGGGAAGCGCAGAATGTTGAACAGCGACAGAGTGGTGAAGGCCACGCCGGACACCAGGCGGGCCTTCTGGAACTCGTAGGTGGTAAAGATGACGAAAGCGGTCATGGGCGGCACGCAGAACACGACCGCCACGTTGATGACCTTCATGACGGTGTTCCAGAAGGCCAGTTTGAGCTCCTTGTTGCGGACCTGTGGGGTGTGGGCGGCAGGGAAGCTTGTGCGCATTCCACAGCGCAGAGCAACGTACAGGCAGCGTGCTGCATTACCCATGCAGTACGGCAGCAGACGGGGCACATCCCATGGTACCAGCCAAGCGGCAGGCTGCTGCCGTATTGCCGGAAGGCACGAGTGCAGAAACGCGGGTCTATCCCGTTGTACATGCAATACCGGTACGCAGCACCTACCCTGCTGATCTCGTCCTCGAAGAACTGCTCCCAGGCGTAGTACTTGACCAGTTTGATGGCGGGCAGCACCTCCTGCATGATGGCGCCACGCTCAGCCACGTGCTTGGCGTTCTCCAGCTTGATGCGAATGATCTTGTAGCCGAAGAAGTACTGGAGCGGCAGCACCAGCAGGATGACGCCCAGGCCGGGCAGCATGGAGTCGTTGGTGAGGTAGCCCAGCAGCGACAGGATGGCGGCAGCCTCCAGGGGGGGCGGTCCACAGGTAGTGGAACTCCTGCGGCACGGAATGAAGCCAGGCTGTTGGTGCAGGAGAAGGACAAATTCAATGCATTTTAGGCACCACACGGGGATTCAGGGAATGGTAAGGCAGCGACTCGCGGAGCAGGGACAGCTTGCGCACGTAAACAAGGGGATGCAAACACGCTACCGTGCGTGGCTTTAGGCGAGGGGAACCGCTGACATGACAAAGCGCTCACCAGTGCGCCGTCGTAGATCTTCTGGATGTCAGAGGCCACGAAGTTGACGATGCTGGCGGCCTGGTCGGCACGTACGCTGGTGAGGCGGAAGGCCTTGTGGGTCACCGCCGACACCAGCGCTGCACGTGCACGGATGCCGACCTGCATGCAGATGTAGCCCATGCGCTGCAAGCACAGGCCCAGGAACCATGCGTCCAGCGTGAAGCCAGCCATCAGGCACCAGCCCGCCACAGTGGAGGAGTACAGGCGGTCAGCCTGGCTGCGCTTGGCGGCCGCGAGGCCGTTCACGTGGGCAAGGAGACTGCAAGGGCACAACGGGGACGGGGGGCGGCAAGTAACGGTCACAGGGCCGTCAGCAGTACCGTAGTGCATGCTGTTTCTTTTTTCTTCGTGAGAAGGTTACAGGGGCTCGGAATTCGGTGCTTGGCAAGCACATGTGGGCGGATATGAACGCTCCACGAACCACCGCGACCTACTCTATCCAAGACTCAGAGAACTCGTCACACTGCCTGCTGTAATGGCACGTGTCAAGGTATGTGCAGGGTAAGCCGTGCTTTCGAGCAACAGGCACATGATGGATGCTTAATGATATAGGCATGCGTTCCCAACAGGCGTCCTTCCATTTGCGCCCAGCTGCCCACCTGCGCACGAAGAAGAACGCGCCGGTGATGACGAAGGTGGACCAGCCGCACTTGAACAGGCCGCCCATCATGTAGTACCAGCCGAAGGACTTGCGCAGGGCCCGGACCAGGCTGCGACAACAAATTGACAGCAGTTAGTAGCAGTAAGGTAAGTTAGACCGCAGACATCATGCACAGATAGACATCATGGGCACACGGTTTGACCAGGTTTGACAGGTGGCAGCTCGTGCGGCTGTGCCCCAGGCCAGAATGCAGGGCTAACCTGGGCTTGGGGCCGTCCTGATTGTCCTTGTGCTTGAGCTCCGCGGCCCAGTGCTGCGAAAACACATCGTACGCCGCGTGCGCGTGGTTCTCGGGCGTCATGCCCATGTTCGCGGGGTCCAGCTCCTCTCCGCGGCCTGCAAGTAGGGCACCATGTCGCGAGCAGTTTGAAGCCGGGTCGGACATAAGGAAAGCCAACTGCAATGCATGAACGAACAATATTCTGCATGTCGGACTTACGCGCAGCACCAATCCAGCGGTACATCCACGAGAACGTGAACTTCCTCCAGAATCCCGCTGTTGGGTCATACACCTGGTGCCCGGAGGCACCATCGTGGCCAATGCCCATTTTCGATGGGAACGGAAGGTGCAGAAGGACAGCAGGGCTGGAGCGAAGGGTGGCTGAGGCTAGTACGTTGCTTGCGCTGTTTGCGCTCGCAAATGCGACGTAAAGAGCGCGCAGGTAGGCGAGGCGCGCAGCCAGCACTGTGGGCGCGGCTCTCGGAATCACTTCTTGAGAAGAAGTTCGTGCGCTCTCAGCTTATATCGCAGTCGGGGCGGAGTAGGATAGCGTGGTAGGCTAGGGAACTCAACCACCGAGCAACTACTTGCGTCGTAAATATTGGTTGCTTTGCAAGGGTGACCATCATAAAAAGATGGTGTTTTGTTATGTTTGGTGAAATACCATTCCCCGTTTGCGGCAGGCTGCCGTGGTCAGTCCCTGTGCGCGGTCGTGAGTTCAACTCAAGATCACAGGAGCCGTCCTTTTGCTCGTTTGGCTACTGAAAATATTACAATAACGTCTGCATAATTTATTCGTGCAAAGCTTACCTCTCCTGCAACTGCCCTTACAGTTCAACCCTTCTCCCACTCATAGCATGGATCAACAACACTCACAGTGCGAAGGTGTTTGTGAAGCTACTATGTAAAAATACAGCAGTCAAGAAGCAAGCCGATCATTGCTGATTGTCTTCTGCTCGGTGGAGGAATGCACCCCAGGCTTGCTGTCCGACATGCGAGTTCGAGACCACGACGTTGAGCGTCCCTTTGCAGCTTCGCAGGCAGCACGTGGACGCCGTCGACCCTGAGTCGGTCCCTGAGCACAACCGTTATTCATGAGGAAGTGTTTCAAACCCGCTGACCGTCGGGCAGCCGGACGCGAAGTCAGACGACTATCCCCTGCCCCTTTGGTGACTGGTGTTGGCCCTTTGGCGACCGGTGTTGGCAGTGGGAGGTCAAGCACAGAGATGCTCATAACAGTCCACAACGCTGACCGAATGGCAGTACACCCTTATCGCGGAGAAGCGTTCACCTGCGTGACCCGCGAAGCGATTGGAAGCGATGTCTCGGCACGAAATGCTCGGTCATCGCAGTGTCGCAGGGCAGTCAGGGCAGTCTGGACCTGTCTGGACAAGCCCTACGCTTTTGTTCTTCGGCGTTGGCACAGCACCTGCACTGGGAAGGGTTGCACGCTAGAAGCTGCACCAGGAGTGTCCTTGCGCCCCTGAGGCCAGGACGTCGCTTGCACGCCCCTTCCTAAACACCTGCATGTTGCAAGCCTGGGAGCAATGACAGGCTGACCAGGCACTCTGACCTGCAGCACCCAACTGACGTTTGCGGCATGCTTCTGGTGCTGCATATCGCGCAGAGCCGCATATATACACATGGCCCAGTGGAGTGCTTTGAACCATATCTGCTGAGCTGAGTAGAGTACTTGAAATGCGGCAATGCCAAGGCCAGGCAACTCACACCGCACCGTACTGTCGGCACGGTTACCGGTACAGTACTCCCTTCCTCCGTCTATGCCGGTGCCGCATTAGCTGCATCTGCATGTGTCAGCCCTTCCTGCCTGCACTGCCACTTGTGCCAACCTTGGCCACTGGCCAGTCCTTGTATGCACTGTGCAGAGCGCAAAGGCAGCAGCAGGGCCCAACTAGAGGCTACCCTGCAGCATCCCAGTAACGCACCAAGGGATCAACATGTCCAATTGCCTACACCTGTGCAGTCAGAAACACATGCCAGCCGTATTCGGCCCAGCTGTCAACCTGCAGCACCTACAGTACCAAGAACTTCTGTGCGTGAGCCACCCAGCTCCACCGGTGCCTCCTTAGTGCCATGCAGCGCCACCTTGCGCAATGAATACACCGTCCGTGCCACCAAGTTTGACCGTTCCCCTGGCGTTACTCTGCACACCTCGCCGCGGGTCCTAGGCCAGAGACGCGCGAGCGACCCCAACCACATACGTTCCGTGGAAACGAGCCTACGGGCTTGTCGGTGAGCGCCAGATAACTCCTCTCTCATGAAGAGCCTGTTACAGACCAGCTACCTCACAGCATCTCGTCCTCCCAGCTCCCGTCTCCGCTTTTCAAAACCGCGTAAGCAGCTTCCAGCGGCTGAGGCGCCGCCCCCTGTCCCCAGCCTGCGCCCGTGCCTTGGCCCTCCGACCCCCAGCCCCCGCCCACACCTTGCACCCTGGTCCCCCAGTCGCCTTGCCCTGACTCGGCAGGCTGCCATAGCCCCTCATGACCTGGCGCTATAGCCCCCACGCTCCCAGCTGCAGTCAGCCCACCACCTTGCAGTGCTCCCAAAGGCCCGCAGCTCCCGCAAGCGCGCCGCTACCATCCGCGTCAGCCCCGGCCCCGCGTGCGCTGACGCGCTTGCACCCGCCTGCTGCTGCTGCTGCCGTAACGCCGCTGCGCGCGCAGCGTCCTCGTAGTACGTCCTGAGAGCGTCGGTGTCTTCGGGGCCATAATGCCCCAAGGGACAGTCTGGCCCGGCAGCGCACGTCCCGCCTGCCAAACAGGAAGGCCACAGAAAGCAAGGCATGATGACATGACGAGGAACGGGAGTACCGGTGCAGGGGGAGCTGTGAACGGTCCAGGAATGGGATGAAACATGGGGTAGAGCTGCGTGCGTTCCTTGGCGGCTGTGACAATTTGGTAGTACGGAACTCAGGGGGTGGGGTCCACCACTGTTCGCAGGTACCTGGCAGTCAAGGAGAGCACCCTCGAGAAGGACAGGTTACAGCTAAGCACAAGCAGCCACCCGCTAGCCCTATTGATTTTGCTCTGAAACATGCGTTCACACCTCCCCTCACCGCATCCTGCTGCACCCACCCGCTTGTAGGGCCTCCTGGCACGGCTCGGGGACGGTGGGGTTGTGGGAGAAGGGGCAGGCGTCTCCACGCGAGCAGCGTCCCTGGCGCCAGAAGCGGCACGGCACCAGCCGCGTGACGGGCTCGCCCGTGTGAAGGCGCAGGCAGCGCCCTTGGCGCAGCGGCCCAGCCGCCAGAATCTGGGGCACAGCAGTGCGGCGGTGTGGTAGTGTTGGGGCGTACGCGTGCAAAGATACTGCACCAATACGCATTCGACGTCTGCAATCTAGTGCCGGTATGCGCGTAATCGGAAGCATCTGAGGCCCCGAGGGTGCCGATTCTCAACCAGCATCGTCGTTTCGCCCCCTATCGCCCCGAAGCCCCATGACACCGCATGCCGCATCCCTGGCACGCCACCAAGCGCCTCCATCACCCCGCCCCACCCCAGGCTACGCACCTGCACACGGGCGTCTCCCGGATCTCCGCCACTGGGCGCGTAGCACTGTTGGGGTCTGCGGGCACTCCCAGGGTTCGTTACATAGACGAACCCCCCTAACCCCCTACCTTGTCGACCAACGGAGGCAGGCGCCAAACAGCACCGACGGGGCTGGTTGATGCATATATTACATCGCACAAGCCCAGTGAATTTGTTTGTGTATCGGATCTGGCCTCCTCAGGCGAAAAATCGCTGCGTGGCGAGGCATGTCCCTGACCGGCGCGAGACGCGAGTGTCAGAGGTCCACTCTAATGTAAACAAGTAAACACTGGTGCAAAAAAGCTTGATTACAAGTCCACTTTGTACCGCGTGCAAGTGTCCTTGTGGTCAACTGCACGCCCCGCTGGTCGGTTGTAAATGACGGACCCGTTTTACCGGGGGACGAGGTCCTTTACACCTCTTGACTGCATGCCAGGCCCTGTTGAGCCAAAACGCGCGTGTTAAGCGCAAATATAGGAGCTAATGCTAACGACACTGTCGCTAATACAACTGCACAGCACGTCTGCGCCATTGCAGCCTTGGACCCGTGCGTGCGCGTCCAGGCGCGCCCGGTCCAGGCCCGCCCTCGCCCCGACCAGGCCAGCTGGCCACAAGCCCGCAACTCTTGCCTTATTCACCCAGCGCATGCACTCACTTGGGCGCATATGTGATGGCTAATGGGCTGCAGCTGCTTATCTTGTGGGGTGCAGCGTGCTTGCACCGGTTGGCTAGGAGCATGCCTGGGCCGGGCGGCCCCGTGCATGCTGTGCTGTGGTCCGCCCCTGGACCTGCTTGCGGCAGTATACACAACCGTTGTGACCCAATGCTCTAGGAAGGGTGATGGTGGTACAGCACGCCATGTCTGGTGTAGACGCACGGTGATGGACTGGGCTGGCGCCTGTAGGTGCAGTGAGCTGCAGCGAGTACGCTGGGAGGAACGCACCTTGCCCCTGGTTGCACCCATACAACCCCAAAATAATAGATGAGCAACAAGTCTTTCTGCTGTATTCTTGCAGTCACACGGTGTTGTGCAGTATAAAGAGGACAGTTGTGCGCCCGGTCCGGGCGGCCCTGCTATGTAGCAACCCACCAACCCTAGGCATGCCCAACAGTAGTGCTTCTCTCGAGGAACCATGTGCACTGTATCATGCATGTGGAACAGTCTGGGTAGCAATAACTCTCCAATGAGTGCGACGTGCAACCGGCAGTCAAAGCGTATAAGTGCAGGGGGACGCAGGGAGGGCTCGGAAGATGCCTGGACCGGGCGGCCCACTGCACACGGTGTGGTTGCCAAACCCTGGTCCCACGTGATGTAAGAAGTGTTTGCATAGAATTCAAGCGTTCAATTGCTCAAAGGGCCGCGGGCCACGGGCGGCGCGGGTCCAGGAAGCGGTACACCCTGCAACTGCAACCAACCGCACCTACATGGAATGGGCTTCCAGTCTCGCCACACATTCATCCGGCGGCTGCACCCTTACACCAAACCTTGCAGAGACATGTATCTACATGTAACACGTCCGCCAGGGTGACTGGCGCTGTGTGGAGCGGCCGGGAGGCCATACGGCACGGCCCGCAACCGCTGCCCAGGGGAGCCCCGCCCAGGTGCCCCACCCTGAATGGGCTCCCGGCCCCACCACGCATGCATCCGGCTGTGCGTTACCACCAAACCTTGCACAGACATGTATCTACATGTAACACGTCCGCCAGGGTGACTGGCGCTGTGTGGAGCGGCCGGGAGGCCATACGGCACGGCCCGCAACCGCTGCCCAGGGGAGCCCCGCCCAAGTGCCCCACCCTGAATGGGCTCCCGGCCCCACCACGCATGCATCCGGCTGTGCGTTACCATTAAACCTTGCACAGACATGTATCTACATGTAACACGTCCGCCAGGGTGACTGGCGCTGTGTGGAGCGGCCGGGAGGCCATACGGCACGGCCCGCAACCGCTGCCCAGGGGAGCCCCGCCCAAGTGCCCCACCCTGAATGGGCTCCCGGCCCCACCACGCATGCATCCGGCTGTGCGTTACCATTAAACCTTGCAGAGACATGTATCTACATGTAACACGTCCGCCAGGGTGACTGGCGCTGTGTGGAGCGGCCGGGAGGCCATACGGCACGGCCCGCAAACCACTGCCCAGGGGAGCCCCGCCCAGGTGCCCCACCCTGAATGGGCTCCCGGCCCCACCACGCATGCATCCGGCTGTGCGTTACCATTAAACCTTGCAGAGACATTTATCTACATGTAACACGTCCTCCAGGGTGACTGGCGCTGTGTGGAGCGGCCGGGAGGCCTTACGGTACGGCCCGCAAACCACTGCCCAGGGGAGCCCCGCCCAGGTGCCCCACCCTGAATGGGCTCCCGGCCCCACCACGCATGCATCCGGCTGTGCGTTACCACCAAACCTTGCACAGACATGTATCTACATGTAACACGTCCGCCAGGGTGACTGGCGCTGTGTGGAGCGGCCGGGACGCCATACGACACGGCCCACAACCGCTGCCCAGGGGAGCCCCGCCCAGGTGCCCCACCATGAATGGGCTCCCGGCCCCACCACGCATGCATCCGGCTGTGCGTTACCATTAAACCTTGCAGAGACATATATCTACATGTAACACGTCCGCCAGTGTCGCTGGCTCTGTGTGGAGCGGCCGGGAGGCCATACGATACGGCCCGCAAACCACTGCCCAGGGGAGCCCCGCCCAGGTGCCCCACCCTGAATGGGCTCCCGGCCCCACCACGCATGCATCCGGCGGCTGCACCCTTACACCAAACCTTGCAGAGACATTTATCTACATGTAACACGTCCGCCAGGGTGACTGGCGCTGTGTGGAGCGGCCGGGAGGCCTTACGGTACGGCCCGCAAACCACTGCCCAGGGGAGCCCCGCCCAGGTGCCCCACCCTGAATGGGCTCCCGGCCCCACCACGCATGCATCCGGCTGTGCGTTACCACCAAACCTTGCACAGACATGTATCTACATGTAACACGTCCGCCAGGGTGACTGGCGCTGTGTGGAGCGGCCGGGACGCCATACGACACGGCCCACAACCGCTGCCCAGGGGAGCCCCGCCCAGGTGCCCCACCCTGAATGGGCTCCCGGCCCCACCACGCATGCATCCGGCTGTGCGTTACCATTAAACCTTGCAGAGACATATATCTACATGTAACACGTCCGCCAGTGTCGCTGGCTCTGTGTGGAGCGGCCGGGAGGCCGTACGATACGGCCCGCAAACCACTGCCCAGGGGAGCCCCGCCCAGGTGCCCCACCCTGAATGGGCTCCCGGCCCCACCACACATGCATCCGGCGGCTGCACCCTTACACCAAACCTTGCAGAGACATGTATCTACATGTAACACGTCCGCCAGGGTGACTGGCGCTGTGTGGAGCGGCCGGGAGGCCATACGGTACGGCCCGCAAACCACTGCCCAGGGAAGCCCCGCCCAGGTGCCCCACCCTGAATGGGCTTCCAGTCTCGCCACACATGCATCCGGCGGCTGCACCCTTACACCAAACCTTGCAGAGACATTTATCTACATGTAACACGTCCGCCAGGGTGACTGGCGCTGTGTGGAGCGGCCGGGAGGCCATACGGCACGGCACGCAACCGTTGCCCAGGGGAGCCCCGCCCAGGTGCCCCACCCTGAATGGGCTCCCGGCCCCACCACGCATGCATCCGGCTGTGCGTTACCACCAAACCTTGCACAGACATGTATCTACATGTAACACGTCCGCCAGGGTGACTGGCGCTGTGTGGAGCGGCCGGGAGGCCATACGGTACGGCCCGCAAACCACTGCCCAGGGGAGCCCCGCCCAGGTGCCCCACCCTGAATGGGCTCCCGGCCCCACTACGCATGTATCCGGCTGTGCGTTACCACCAAACCTTGCACAGACATGTATCTACATGTAACACGTCCGCCAGTGTCGCTGGCTCTGTGTGGAGCGGCCGGGAGGCCATACGGTACGGCCCGCAAACCACTGCCCAGGGGAGCCCCACCCAGGTGCCCCACCCTGGTTGGCTTTCCAGCCTCGCCACGTATGCATCCGGCTGCATGCCTCCACCAGACTTTGCACAGACCTGTATCTATATGTGACACGTTCACCAGTGTGGTTGGCGTTGTGTGGAGCGGCTGGGGGGCCGTCCGGTATGGCCCTTGGGCTCACCGGGGCGCTGCTCGTCCTACTGCCGTACAAGGCGCTGAGCGCAGCAGCGTTTGCTGGCTCCTTGCAAGGAACTCTGTAATAGAACTAGATATACATCTCTTAAACACTTGATAGTACTGACGTCTTCTGTTTAGGCTCACGGGGCACTACTTTTGTTACCATGCTCCGGTCAACACTGACTTTTTCGCCTTGCGCGAGGTCATCCTTGTACAGTCAACGAATTATGCGCTTCGAAACAACAGTTTTATACCACTTCCGATGGCAAACAGGCATCGGCGGCCTCTAGTCAACTGACTGAGCTATTAAGCGCCGCGGCGGCCTTTCAGGAAACGACGTCAACTGAAATGGCCATCTTGACCGGTAAGTATATTGCTTCTGCTCCTCATGCAGATGTGGACACGCCTGGCGCCGTTTGCAGCACGTTGACCAGACTTTCATCTCGTCATCTGTTCACTGACAACGCCGGTTACCAGCATGCAATTCAACGGCCACGATCAGGCGATCTATTTGGGGAGGAAGGCTTGGTCTTTCTGGTCTCAGCCGGTCACAGGTCAGCCCAATGAACACCCTACGGTGAGCGGGAGCAGCATACGCTCAGAGAAATGTGCTACCTTTGGCCTGCGTTGCAGCAGCATCTACGGGTGCCCGATGGAAGCCGTGCATCATAATGCTGCGATTACTGACAGCTGACATGCCTCCACCAGGGCCGTCCACTGGGGCGTACGGCGCAGCGGCTGACTTTTTGAGGCAATGAACCTGCCTGGCCTCCGCCCCACTTGCCCACGGCCCGCCCAGGGTGAGTGCACTGCGTCGGCTTTCTATATACTTGTGATGTGCTATAACATACGGTGGCCTGCCTTGCTGTTGCGGAGCATGCCTGCTGTAACCCCAGGACTTCGCATGCTTAGGTCCTGGTCCGCGCCCGGACCAGTCGCTGGTCCCTGAACTGTGCACGGTGTGCGAACCCCCGGTTAATACATGACTTGCCCTGCCCCTTGAACCCCAGTGCAGATGTGTGGCGCGGCCGTGGTAGGGTGGGCCAGGACCTTCGAACAAGCGCCCGCGTTTGCTGGTAAGGAGGGCTTGGAGCTCCTTGGCACGTGGCCCACCTGTCCGCTACCCATACCCACGCTGCTTGAGCCATTTGCCCTTTCAAGCAACTGTACTGAGCAGTAATTAATACCTTGTGCATACTTTGACACTGCTGCACTTCTTGCAGGTGGCGCAGCGTGAGTGCCTACAGCGAGGAGGCCCGGCAGCCAAGGACTCGTGTGGCCGAAGCTGGAGATGAAGCTCGCGTGGCGTGGCATGGAGCTGGCACGGCGTGCCTGGAGATGGAGCTAGCAGCTATTGTGGATCATTAACTGGGGACTTTGAGGTGGCAATCTAGCGTAGCAGAATGCAGTACGTGTTGGACAATGCATGTACTCTGGAGTAGCTGGTGGCATGCAGTTTTAAGTGCGAAGCGCACGTGTGCCAGGCTGGAGTAGGGCTAGGAAGTTAGGATCATTGTGATGGGTATGGATAGGGACTGTAGGTGGCAAAGGCGTGCTGTGGTGGATTCAAGGCAGCCAAATATGGCAGCAGTACTGAGTTGGACGTCACCCTTAGAAAGCATAGTGCAACTAAACTATGCAATGGTATGGACGCAGTGCGTCACTGGGGACTCCAGTACCCCTGGACGGACGTTTACTAGGGCCTAACGGGGCGGGTAACCCTCTGGGGGTTACGGGCCTGTAACGAGGATGGTTACCCTGGGGGCACTTTGGGGGCGGGGTTACCAGTGACGAACGAAGGGGGACCGGTAACCCGGGGGGTCGGCCGGTGGGTAACCGCTGACCGAGGGGTAACCCCGGCCGGGAGTGCCATAGGGGATTGGAAGCGATGTCTCGGCACGAAATGCTCGGTCATCGCAGTGTCGCAGGGCAGTCAGGGCAGTCTGGACCTGTCTGGACAAGCCCTACGCTTTTGTTCTTCGGCGTTGGCACAGCACCTGCACTGGGAAGGGTTGCACGCTAGAAGCTGCACCAGGAGTGTCCTTGCGCCCCTGAGGCCAGGACGTCGCTTGCACGCCCCTTCCTAAACACCTGCATGTTGCAAGCCTGGGAGCAATGACAGGCTGACCAGGCACTCTGACCTGCAGCACCCAACTGACGTTTGCGGCATGCTTCTGGTGCTGCATATCGCGCAGAGCCGCATATATACACATGGCCCAGTGGAGTGCTTTGAACCATATCTGCTGAGCTGAGTAGAGTACTTGAAATGCGGCAATGCCAAGGCCAGGCAACTCACACCGCACCGTACTGTCGGCACGGTTACCGGTACAGTACTCCCTTCCTCCGTCTATGCCGGTGCCGCATTAGCTGCATCTGCATGTGTCAGCCCTTCCTGCCTGCACTGCCACTTGTGCCAACCTTGGCCACTGGCCAGTCCTTGTATGCACTGTGCAGAGCGCAAAGGCAGCAGCAGGGCCCAACTAGAGGCTACCCTGCAGCATCCCAGTAACGCACCAAGGGATCAACATGTCCAATTGCCTACACCTGTGCAGTCAGAAACACATGCCAGCCGTATTCGGCCCAGCTGTCAACCTGCAGCACCTACAGTACCAAGAACTTCTGTGCGTGAGCCACCCAGCTCCACTGGTGCCTCCTTAGTGCCATGCAGCGCCACCTTGCGCAATGAATACACCGTCCGTGCCACCAAGTTTGACCGTTCCCTGGCGTTACTCTGCACACCTCGCCGCGGGTCCTAGGCCAGAGACGCGCGAGCGACCCCAACCACATACGTTCCGTGGAAACGAGCCTACGGGCTTGTCGGTGAGCGCCAGATAACTCCTCTCTCATGAAGAGCCTGTTACAGACCAGCTACCTCACAGCATCTCGTCCTCCCAGCTCCCGTCTCCGCTTTTCAAAACCGCGTAAGCAGCTTCCAGCGGCTGAGGCGCCGCCCCCTGTCCCCAGCCTGCGCCCGTGCCTTGGCCCTCCGACCCCCAGCCCCCGCCCACACCTTGCACCCTGGTCCCCCAGTCGCCTTGCCCTGACTCGGCAGGCTGCCATAGCCCCTCATGACCTGGCGCTATAGCCCCCACGCTCCCAGCTGCAGTCAGCCCACCACCTTGCAGTGCTCCCAAAGGCCCCGCAGCTCCCGCAAGCGCGCCGCTACCATCCGCGTCAGCCCCGGGCCCCGCGTGCGCTGACGCGCTTGCACCCGCCTGCTGCTGCTGCTGCCGTAACGCCGCTGCGCGCGCAGCGTCCTCGTAGTACGTCCTGAGAGCGTCGGTGTCTTCGGGGCCATAATGCCCCAAGGGACAGTCTGGCCCGGCAGCGCACGTCCCGCCTGCCAAACAGGAAGGCCACAGAAAGCAAGGCATGATGACATGACGAGGAACGGGAGTACCGGTGCAGGGGGAGCTGTGAACGGTCCAGGAATGGGATGAAACATGGGGTAGAGCTGCGTGCGTTCCTTGGCGGCTGTGACAATTTGGTAGTACGGAACTCAGGGGGTGGGGTCCACCACTGTTCGCAGGTACCTGGCAGTCAAGGAGAGCACCCTCGAGAAGGACAGGTTACAGCTAAGCACAAGCAGCCACCCGCTAGCCCTATTGATTTTGCTCTGAAACATGCGTTCACACCTCCCCTCACCGCATCCTGCTGCACCCACCCGCTTGTAGGGCCTCCTGGCACGGCTCGGGGACGGTGGGGTTGTGGGAGAAGGGGCAGGCGTCTCCACGCGAGCAGCGTCCCTGGCGCCAGAAGCGGCACGGCACCAGCCGCGTGACGGGCTCGCCCGTGTGCGGGAAGGCGCAGGCAGCGCCCTTGGCGCAGCGGCCCAGCCGCCAGAATCTGGGGCACAGCAGTGCGGCGGTGTGGTAGTGTTGGGGCGTACGCGTGCAAAGATACTGCACCAATACGCATTCGACGTCTGCAATCTAGTGCCGGTATGCGCGCAATCGGAAGCATCTGAGGCCCCGAGGGTGCCGATTCTCAACCAGCATCGTCGTTTCGCCCCCTATCGCCCCGAAGCCCCATGACACCGCATGCCGCATCCCTGGCACGCCACCAAGCGCCTCCATCACCCCGCCCCACCCCAGGCTACGCACCTGCACACGGGCGTCTCCCGGATCTCCGCCACTGGGCGCGTAGCACTGTTGGGGTCTGCGCCCCCCGCCCTGGCACGCGCCACCCGCTGCTGCCGCTGGAAGGCCTTGACGTCCGCGTACAGCCCCACCTCCACGTGCTGCGGAGGAGCCTTGGGCTGCCGCTGCTGCTTCTGCCCCTGCCGCTGCTGCGCCGTCTGCTTGAGCTGTTGCTGTTTGCGTTTGGGCTGGGCCTGGCGGCCGCCAGATCCAGGGGCCTCAGGCCCCGCCCCGTCCCCGTCGCCGCGGCCGGCACCTCCCTTGCGGGCAAAAAGGTTGCGCAATTATGGCGTCAAGCAAGGCCAAGCTACGAATTCAGTTGCAACGAGGAACGTGCGGCGGTGTTTCCATACGACCGAGGAGGGCTGTGTGGCCGCGCGTTGAGAGGCACGACTAACAAGTGGCGAAGCTGCCCGGGACCCTCACCTTTTTACCACGGCCTCGGCCGCGCGCCTGCGCCCTGGCGCCCCGCTGCTGCGCCTTCCTGCCACCTGCTCCAGCACGGTCCTGCAGCTGGCTGGCCCCTGCCGCCCACCAACCGCCATGCGCAGCCGCGTCACCAACAGCCCCTTCTTCCCCGCCTTCATGGGTCCACCACCTCTCACCCCCGTCCCCGCCCCAGCCATCTGCTCCAAGCCCACTGCCCGCGCTGGCGTCACTGGCCTCGCCCTCCTCAGCCTCGGCCTCCGAGTCAACATCTGCGCCAGCGGTGGCTTCGAGCCCCGCACCATCATCACCCCCTACCTCCTGCCCACCAACAGCTGCCTCGGGCTCGCACTCCTCCTCCTGCGCCGCCCTATCTTCTGCTTCTTCATGCTGCTGCTGCTGATGCCCATACTGCTGAAACTGCTGCTGGTCCTCCCCTACCACCCGCACGTGCGGCTGACTCCACGTTACTGCATGTCCTGACGCCGCAGCTGCCTCCTCTCCTGCTCCCGCGACCGGCCCCCCCAGCGCCGCTGCCCCGAAGTCGGAGGCCGTGCCGCCTCCAGGCATGGCTGCTGCCCCAGGATCGGGCCCGGGAGCGCCGCCCGCAGCAGCGGTCGCTGTGGCCCCCGCCCGGACCAGTCCGCCGCTGCGTGGCGCCACCCGTGGTGGAGGTGGCACTACGGCCCCCGAAAGGTCGTTGCCATCGTCAAAGCCAGCTGCAATCGCAGCAGCCCAGTCCGCTGCGTGCTGCTGCGCCGCCGCCGCCGTTGCCGCTGCCTCCGCTTCCCGTACCCTTTGCACACCCGCCCCCGGCACCCCCGCCGCCGCCTCAGATCCCCTCCCGGCATGCCTCGGCCCTCCAAGCACCGCCCCAAGCCTCGCAGCCGCCGCCCGCGCATACGCCTCATCCTCCTCATCCTCTACAACCCCTCCCACCTCTGCACTGCCCCCTGCCGCCACAGGGGGCCCGCCCTCGCGACCCCCAGTTCCCAACAGGCCCGCAGCCCTTTCCATGGTCGCCACACCCGACGCCACCGCCTGCCCCTGCCGTTGCGCGCCTCTGCCACCGCCAGCGGCACGTGTCCGGGATCCCGCCCCCGCCGCCGCCCCTACGCTGACGAGGCTGGCAAGGGACACAGACACGAGGGCAGAGAGCTCACGGTGCGGCCTCACCTTCACGATAGGCACAAGGGGCTGGTCCTCCAGCCCCTGATCCCCAGCCCCACAGACTGCTCCCTCCCCTGTGCCCTCCTGCCCGCCCTGGGCGCTCCCGTAAACAGCCAGACCAGCCCCGCCAGGGCCGCCTTCACGGAAAGCTGGCTGCACGGACTCCGCACCAGCATGTGGCTGCTGGGGGCCCACCCCATGGGGAGCCCTTGCAGCCCGAACTGCGCCAGCCCTGGCGGCGGCAGCGGCTGGAGCAGCGGCCTCGGCAGTGGCGGCCCGGGTGGTGGGTCTCCTGGGCGGTGCCCCCGTCAGGGCCGCTCCACCCTGCTGCCCTGGATCCATGAAGCCCTGCACGGTGTCCACGTGTGCTGGCTCAGCACCCAGCTGGTCCCCGGTGCCTTCGTGGTCTCGGTGTGTCCCATGCCCAATAGCGTCTCCCGCTACCACCAACTGCGCCAAGGGCAAGTCGTCGTCATCAGTATCCCGCTCGTTGGCACCGTCCGAGTCGCCTTGGACCTCACCCGCATCAGCACCAGCGTCTGCATTAGCCGAGTCCCTTGCGCCGGCGACACCGCAAAGGCCTGCAGGGGCATGGCCACCCGCAGCACCGTCCTCGCCCTCTGCTGCTCCAAACGCAGCAGCCAGGTCCATGTCATCCCCAAAGCCCTCCGCTGCATGGGCATCATCATCGCCAGCTGCGTCCGGCTCGCCCAGCCCTGCAGCTGCAGACCCGCCGCCGGCTTCGCCGTCGCCCTCGCCTGCAGGGCCCTGCTCCTGGCCCCATGCCCCCTGGTCACCCTCCCCACCTACATCCCTTTTCCTTGGCACCTGCACAGACCCATTGGGAACCCGCTGTTCGGCCTCAGGCGCCACAGGGCCTGCCCTTGCCCCTGCTTCCAGGGCCCCTGGCTCCGACCCTGCCGCCACACCCGCCCCGCCCTGCAGTCGCCGCCGCTTGGGCGGCTTCTGCTGTTGCTGCTGCTGCTCCCGCTTCTTCTTTTTGGCCTGCTCCTGCTGGTGCAGCTGGATCAGGTGCTTTAAGCCGTCCTTTGGTGCCTTTCGCGCTGGCGCAGCCAAGGGGGCCAGGGAAGCTGGTGCGATGGCCGCCGCGGCCACAGGTTGCACTCCGGCATGGGGAGCGGGTGTGCCATTTGCAGCTCGTCCTCCCACAAACGTGCTGTTGTGGATGACAAACTTGCTGTTTGAAGCCCGGTTCGGTGCTGCCAATGGTGCAGGGAGCAGCTCCTCCGGTGCGACCCAGCCTGAGGGTCCCGCATGGGTGTCGTCAGCAGCGGCAGGACCGAGTGAATAATGCTGCTGCACTTGTAGGTGCTGTTGCATTTGCTGTTGCTGTTGAAGCACGCGTCCAGGAGCTTGCCTGGCTGCAGGTGTCGTGTTGTGTGGCAAGGCGTTGGCGGGGTTTCCCGCCGTCTGCGCAACAGGCTTCGCAACTGCACGCCCAGCACCTGCTGCCGACTCTCCACGAGGGTGGAGAGCCTGGGCATCAGTAAGCTGGTGCGAAGCTTCTGCGGCAGGCCCGCAGGTGTGTATGCGTGTTGGGCTTGACCCCGGGGGGACTGTACCACGAGACTGAGGGAGCAGAGGCCCAGCAACTCCGCTGGCGGGAGTGCACCTCGTCACTGAGTCTGGGCATAGCAACGTAGGCTCTGGCTGCAATACGGAAGTATAAACCGGTGTCAGCAGGAGCTGCTGCAGTAGCTGGTTGGCAGCCTGGGACGGTTGAATGACAAACGGGGCGAGGTCCGCCAGTGAGCCCTCTGCTTGCAGGCCCACTTCACAGCTGCCTCCAGCCTCTTGTAGTGTTGCCACTTGTGCAGAGAAGGCAACCAGTTCCTTCCATGATGGAAGCATAGTTTCTAGGGTCAAACAGCCACACTCGAACGCATCGTGTTGTTTCCACTTGTAGCTACGCTGTCTGTAAACGAGGAATACAATTAGCTTGTCTCGCGTCTCGCCTTGGACTTGGTGTCGCTTTTCGCCTTGCCGTGATCGCTCATGCACTGGGGCTCTGCGCCACTCATGTTTCGGCGCAACCTGTGCCCCTATAGACAGTCAAGTGGAATTGTGCCAGACCTTATTACCTGTTGCTCATCTCTAGGGCTAATGCAGACGCTGCCCAGCCGTTTTACTGCGTCGGGCGCAAGCCCACGCACGGTGAGTAGCCGTATCACCAATTATAATTAATGAATCCAAGTTATGTCCAGAAGAATACCAGGGCCTGTACCATGCTGTGAAAACGCCCTCCGATCCTTGCCGATCGATTGTCGGATGGACTTCTCCGCAACCATTGATCGCTCTTTTTGCGCGTAGGCGCCTACTTCTTTCGTCCGGACGTGCGGTCGCCGTGCCCCGGTTGTGTCGGTGCGGGCCGCCAGCCGCTTCGCGGACGTCGCGCAGGCTCCCCCTGACCCGATTCTCGGCGTCTCCGAGGCCTTCAAGGCCAGCACCAACCCCAGCAAGCTGAATCTGGGTGTCGGCGCCTATCGCGACGAGGATCTGAAGCCGGTTGTGCTCAACGTCGTGCGCAAGGTAGGGTTGTCGTGTCGGGAGCGCGGGGCGCAACACCCTCCGCTGCCGCAGTGGTGGCGGCCGTGGCCGTGGCGGCGGTTGCAGCTGCACAGCAGGCAGCAGCTATCTGGAACCCCCTTGCCCTTCGCGCAGAGGCGCTCACAGCTCTCGTACCAACAGCGACCCTCCTTAGGTACCGCAAAACACGTCCCGCTTTCCATCTCGCTCCTCTAGCAACACCCCCCTCACGGTGTATCCCCGTCGCCTTTCGGTGTCCGCTCCCTGTTCATCCTTTCCGCTGCATCTTTCGCAACCAATCCTTTTCCACTCGCAACAACAGGCCGAGTCCAAGATTTTCTCGCGCAACGAGAACCATGAGTACCTTGCGATTGAGGGCCTGGACTCGTTCCGCAAGGCCACCGTGGACCTGCTGCTGGGGGAGGGCCACCCCGCAATCAAGGAGGTGCGGGCGTGGGGCTAGGGGTGTGGGTGCACAGCCGCTGCACGCACAGACCTGCCGCTGGGGGAGGGAGGGCCATCCCGCCGCCAAGGAGGCGGAGGCCCGGGACTCATGGGCTGGGACTGGGGGCTTACATATGTTGGGTACATTGAGGGCCGGCAGTGGACCTGCAGTAAGGCGAGGAGTGGCATGATGAAACTGACGGTGTGGAGGGACCTCGTAAGGACGGGGCTGTTGCTAGCCAGCTGCGGCTAGAGCACGGGGTGGGCCAGCAGCGGATAGGCAGGTGTGCACAGGGAACTCAGCAGTGGGCGTGAATGAGGAGCGTCAACCAGGCCGATCAGGCTCTGCGGCACTGGGTGTCATGTCCACAGTAGCTACCGGCCAGCGTCCACTATTTCCCGCGCGCTCCACGCTCCAACCCGCAGGGCCACGCCGCCGCGGCGCAGCATCCCCAACCGGGCGCCAACTGTCGTGCCAGCTGACCCCCTAATCACTCACCTGCAAACCTTTTGTGCATACCGCCCACAGGGCCGTGTTGCCGTGATCCAGTCGCTGTCGGGCACTGGCTCGCTGCGCGTGGGCTCTGCCTTCATCGCGCGCTTCCTCAAGGGGGCCACCGTGTACCTGTCCAACCCCACGTGGGGCAACCACCGCAACATCTTCGGGGACGAGGGCGTGGAGTGGAAGTACTACAGGTGGGGGAGAGGGACAAGGAGGGAGAGGGGGGTTACGCCGTAAGCGTCAGGCCCAGGGGCCACGGTCAGGGGGTCACAGGCAGGCCACGGAAGCCGTGTTGGTCGCAGGACAAAGGGCCAGTGGTCTTGCTGAAGCGCAGGTGGGCTGTACAGGCGGCCATGGACAGCCGCACTAGTTCTGCTGCATGCGTTTAAGCCGAAGCCTTAAGGAGGCGCGCCATCCTGTTCGGACAATACATGTGGTCGTGCGTGTGTTTAGGCAGCCGCACGGGCCCATGGCGTTTACCTCCGCCGGTTCTCAGCCTTTCTGCCTTCACGTCTGACGCTCATCTCGTCCCCACCCCCAGGTACTTTGACGCCGACACCGTGGGCCTTGACTTCAAGGGCATGGTGGAGGACCTCACCAACGCCCCGGAGGGCTCCGTGGTGGTGCTGCACGGTGCGTGGGGGTGGGGCTGCATGGGGCCAGGGGGTGGGATGGGGTGGGCTGGAGTGGGAAGGGTGGTGGCGCTGCATGGTGGGCCCGGGGTGGTGTGGGTCAGGGTTACCAGGGCAGCGTGGGGAGCTGGGGAGCGAGGGGGCCCGGCGAGGGGGGCATGGTATGGGGGAGGTGCGGTCCGCGTAATACCATGCAGCGGAGTCGGGGAGTCGCGGAAACGCTAGTGGGGAAGCGGTTGAGGGGCGTGTTGGAAGGAGTGGAGGCGTGGGAAGAGGGCTCCGGGAGTCCCTGAGGGCTCAATGGTGGTCAGGCGTTTTGGGACAGCAGGCTTGGAAGTATGGGCCCGGGGCCCAGCTTTGGGTCAAATAGTCGGGGTTGGGAATGCAGGGTGGGCGGGAGGGGCGGACCGTTTGCAGGATGGTGCGTGGAGGAGGTCAGGGAAGAGTGGTTACGACGAGGACCGATGGGCCGGAGTCGATCCCTACGGCCTCAGAAGTCAACTTCCTAGGCAACGTGGGCAAGATGGTGGGGCTGGCGGGCGCCTGACAGCAAGCGGATTGCTGAGGGGCCAGAGGTTGTTATTCAAGGGCTCCGCCTGCCTCAATTTAGCTTCGCATCTTTCACCTTCGCAGGCTGCGCGCACAACCCCACTGGCGTGGACCCCACCGCCGAGCAGTGGGGCGCCATCGCTGACCTGTGCAAGGCGCGCAACCTGCTGCCCTTTTCGACGTGGCGTACCAGGTGTGTGTAGCGGAGGTGTTCGCCAGGGGATGTGCCAACGTATGTACTGCAGTCAGTCGAGCAGTGACGGGCTGGCGGGTAATCGCGGGGCGACAAAACAACAAAGGAGGAAAGCAGGCAGTGTATTTAAGGGCGGTGTGAGGGCGGGCCTTGGGCTGGCCTGGACAGGGTGGGGTACGCGTGAAGCGCGAGGAAACCATGTGAGGCGTCAGGGAAGCACGTAAACGTCGGTGCCTGCGCGAAAAGAGCGAGTTGGTTGGCGAGACGATGCGAGAAAACAAATACTTACCAGAATATCACAATAAACGCTGTGCTGAGTGGCAAGCTGGCTGGCGGGCTGCGATACACGACCCAACCCGCCCCAACCCGCTGACGCTGGGCTGCCGGCTGATGCTGAACAAGGAGCTGACAGGGTGGGGTGGACTGGCCGATGGTGTTGGGACAAGGGAGTGCGGAGGACCAAACCAAGAGCCGGGAGGTGGGGGCAGCGTCCATGCGTCTTGGAAAAGCCCGGAAGCTGGAAGCGGGCTGCCGGGATGCGGGATGGGACATTGCCTAGTGCGGGCGTGCAACCTGCGAGCCAGATACCGGTAATTTAGGGCAGCGTGGCAGGTTGTCATCCACGTGACCAACGTGATGGCCGCTAAACCTGGCACCAAACGACGTGTATCCTCCTCGGCCTCACCGCCACGCCCCAGGGCTTCGCCACGGGCGACCTGGACAAGGACGCCTTCGCGCCCCGGCTGTTTGTGGACAAGGGCCTGGAGATCCTGGTGTCGCAGTCGTACTCCAAGAACCTGGGGCTGTACGGCGAGCGCGTGGGCGCACTGGTCATGGTCACGCAGGACAAGGAGGTGCGTGTACGACTGTACGGCAAGGGGGTACCGGGGGAAAGACGATGTACAGGTGCCAGGACCACTCAAGCTCCTCTTGGGTGCCAGAGACCACTGTTAACAGGCAGTAGACGTGCCCCGGTGAAGGGCGCAGCCTTGGCCGGGGGCAACAGGCGGGGGGCGTGTTACCTGTCTGGGGTCATGCACTCGTGCATGTCGCTGTTACGCTGCCGTCCACGCCTGGTGATCCGTCCTCCCAGTGTTGAGACCCCGGTCTCCGCCCTCCACCCTCGTGTGCCGCAGTCCGCCACGCGCTGCCTGAGCCAGCTGAAGCGCCTGGCCCGCGCGCTGTACTCCAACCCGCCCACGCACGGCGCGCGCATCGCCGCTGAGGTGGTCAACGACAAGGAGCTGTTCGAGGTACGTGTGTAGCTCGTATACACGCAGCCCAAAACACACGCGTTTGTGCTCACTACCCATGCGGGTGCAGCGGCACGTTTTACCTACGACATGTACTCGGGGCATAGCCATGAGGTAGCAACCGTGTGCCGGGCCTTCCGACACCGCCTAAAGTGCTTAACTGCTAATCCTATTCTTGTCCTATGCTGCCTCATAACCCTCGTCGTTCTGGGCCCCCAGGAGTGGAAGGGCGAGATGCGCGGCATGGCCGGCCGCATCGAGCGCGTGCGCGGCGAGCTGCGCGCCTCCCTGGAGTCCAAGTACCCCGACAAGGACTGGTCCTTCATCACCAAGCAGATCGGGATGTTCTCCTTCACCGGTCTCACACCCGCGCAGGCGAGTTGCCAACTTGGCCTGCACGCACTTGCTGGCGCGGATTCCAAGTGCAGAGTGCAACAAGCGCCCTAACGAATATGTTATATGTACAAGCGCCGCCCAGGTTGGCAAGCAGCAGCAGTAGCTGCAGCAGCAGCAGCCCACTCCGCCGTCAATGGTTCAACACAGGAAAGGCGCGGCCTTGTCCATGCAGAGCCCTTCCGGCACTGAATTCTCACAAATTTGACCTGAACCGCACCTCCCCGCCCTGTTCCACCGCCCCGACCCCCAGGTGGACAACATGACCAACAAGCACTTCGTGTTCATGACCCGCGACGGACGCATCTCGCTGGCCGGCCTCAACAGTGCCAAGGTGGAGTACCTGGCCGACGCCATCGTGGACAGCGTGCGCAACCATTAGCCGCTCGGCCGTGTGTACGGCGTGTAGCTGACGTGACGGCAGCGTGCTGCGGAACCTGACCAGACAGTATTATTATACGAACCGATGGGGGGCATAATGACCGAGTTGACGCTTGACCGGTGGGGTCGGCAGGATGCGACGCGCACGCTGGTGCGGATGCAAGGGCTTTCATTCCGGGCCAGTAAGTTAACCCTGGTCATAAGTTTTGAGGCCGGCAGTTCTTGGTCTGAGTGCGGGTGGTGCGGTGGGCGGCCAAGGCCGTGCTCCGCGTTGCTACGTCTATCCTCATCCACCCAAAGCTAGGGCGGCAGTGAGCATTACCCTAAAGCCGTGGCATGAACGTGGCCATTTTGAGGGGTATGGGCGCTGTTTCTAGGTGAGGCAGGCTGTGTTGGAAACTTGGAATGGAGGAGGTGGAGTGACTGGACAGTCCCGTTGTACAAGTGAGACCAGGTTGGTAGCGTTGGATCGCCGTGTTACATGACGGACTGCCGTCTGGGGACAACATGCTGACGGTAATAGCCAGTATGCACTTGGTACCGTATCAGAGGAGGCCAGTTGCTGCTTTGTAACAGGTTCCACGTACGGGTGCAATACGGTAAGAAAGCCGTCACGTGAGGTGAGCATCACCTGAAGCGCCTTTGCCCTGCTCTTAGCATATCAGCGCACGAGAGCCTCACCAAGGTCATAGCTCGCATGGCTGTGATGACCTCCTCTCACAGCAGCCCAGCAGCTGAAAAAACACTTCACGGTCAGCTCAGCTACCACTGACGCCTAGCACACTAGCAGGACTCGCTGTTGCACGCTTGCCCACGTCAAGGAGCAGCTGGTCAAGGATAGGTAACCAAACCACACCCACAACTTGACAGTGCACCCTGCCCCCACGCCACAGCTCTACAGAGCCCACATCACAACCCTCCCTGAAAACCGCCTCATGCTACGCACAGCCCCACGCGCACTATCCTCACGCCCGCGCCGCCGCACCCCTGAGCGCCTGTAGCTGCTGCGCCTGCTGCGCCGCCGGCCCCTGCGCCAACTCCGCCTTGACGTGCCGCACGTGCTGCGCCGCCCGGCCCAGCAGCGCGCCCACCGCCTCCTTGTGGCCTATCATCAGCTGCAGCGCCGCCTTGAGGTCGGCCTCCAGACGGGACAGCTCCACCTCCGCGTCCCTGCACGTGCATGCACATCAATCAGCACCATCGTGACCGGTACATACCGGTACTCGAGTCCCCGGGTTGCACAGCAAGGGCAGCAGCATGGCAGAAGGGGTTGTATTAGAAATTGTGTTTGAGATTGCGCGGTGTTCCTTGCACGGGGTTGTCCGCAGCAGGCAGCACGCACCTCTTGGCCTGCTCGTGGGCTGCCTGCACCTGCTGCAGGCGCTCCTCCATATGCTCAGTGCGGTTGGAGGCTGCGCTGCGGAAGTCGTCCACCTGGGCCTTGATGGAGTCCGCCTGGGCGGGGCAGCGGCAGGGCAGGTGGCACGCGCAGGTGGCGGGTGAGTTGTGCCGAGATTTGGCCTTTGTGTGGTACTTGGGGTGAGCGTACATGCGTACGAGGCTACAGGGCACGTCTTCCAATCAAGTCCAATCATGGTCCGGGGCACTGGATGTCCGTATCCTCGCAGAGGCATAAGCATGGCATGCAGCGAAGTTGTGTGGGCGACCGTGTTAACCATCCTGCACGCGCTGTTTGAAGGCTGGGTTCCATGCACCTCCCCGACCCCGTTGCTGGCGCTTCTGAGCCCCCGGGTTTGGTGTCTGGTGCCCGCTACCTGTATGCACCCCGCACCCAGCTCCCCACCTGCGCCACCAGCTTCCTGACGCGCTCGTCGTGTGCGTCCTTGGCCGCCTGCAGCTGCCCCTCCAGCCGAACAATCTGCACACCAAAGGGGTCAGATATCGTCATCATCTAGCAGGATGATGGCTCAGCTGCCCCCGGGCGCCGAAACCCAAAGCTCCCCACCCACGCCCGAGCTCATCACCCTCGCCCCTTCGCCCCTCAACCCACATGCTGCAAGCTCCTACATGCCCATACCACGCTACGGTACTCTTTGCGGCGCAAACAGGCCCTGCTCCCGTACCTCCATCTCCAGCTGCTGGTTCTCCTCGCCCTTCTCCGCGTTGCGCTCTGCGCGGGCCACCGCCTTCTCCCGCAGGCTGACCAGGTCCTGCGCTAGCTCGCTGGCCCGCGTGCGGTACGTGTCGCACAGGCGCTCCAGGCCGGGCTTGACGGAGCCCTTGAGGTCCAGCGAGGAGAACTCAGCCTGCGGTGAGCAATTTAGAGGACACAAAACCACGTACTGTCAGTGCAGTCAGGAAAAAACAGTACATACAGTTGTTGCTCTGGCTCGGCGCTCCCCTGTCGTCGCACCGCAACCCCGTCCGCACCTGGCTGTTGGCCTCCCGCACGATCTTGAGCAGGTAGTTGGTGCCGTCCGCGCGCTTGGTGGTGCTGGGGATGAGCTTGAGCCTGTGCGCCAGCTTGTTGTAGCGCTCCGCGGTGCTCTCCAGGCTGGTCAGCACGCGGACCATCTGGGGGGCGGAGGTGCAGGCGCGGAGGCAGGAGGTGTGAGGGGGTGCATGCAGTAGACGGCGTTCGTGCGGTGGGTACGGACAGTACGGGCCCTGTAACAAGCCAGCCGCCGTTGATGACAAGCAACGCGACTGCGTTTGTGACTGTACAAGGCAGCTCCACCGCAGCCTCCATGGTCATGAAAACGTGGCCAAACAATAGCAGTGTCACCATGCTTCCAGGGTTAAACACGTCGCCGGCCCGGCGTCCCCCAACGCGCCGCCACACCGCTTAGTCCCCACCCGTGTCCCAGCTTCCGCCCCCTTACGGTGTCTTGGCCCTACCCACCTGCACCTCCTGCTCGTGCACCTTGCGCTCCATCTCCTCCACCTTCGCGCGCTCAGACTCCAGCACCTCGCTTTGCTTGGTGCTGCACGGGAGGACGAATAGGGAAGCGGCAGCACACAGCGCAGGACCAAGTCAATGGAGCTTGCGGACCGACACGCACTACCTGCATAAGGCCACATCACCACGTGTTCCTGTCCGCGGCCGCATGGCACCTGGACCTGGTCCAGGCGCCCAGTACTGGAGCGGAGCAACAAAGCAAGGGGCTATCTGCAGGAGCCCACCCACCCCTGCCCCACCCACGCACCGCTCCATGATCATGCGGTTCATGTCCGCCTTGTTGACCGTCTGCCCCGCCACGCGCTGCCGCAGGGCCTCCACCTCGGCTGCCGCAGACGCAATCTGCTCCTGCCGCGCCGCCAGGTCCTGCTTGCGCTCCGACAGCTTGCGCTGCTGCGACTGCTTCACGCCCTGGGGGTGGGCAGGAAGCGAGTGCGGTTGAGTGCACCTGCTCATACGCGGATTCACAGGGGCTACGCTGTTCTGGCCGCCGGCGGATATCTTGGCATGCCGAGTTGCTCCTGCTGAGTAAAGACGGCATTGTCACGCGTCGCCGTGTACTTACAATATAGTACACCTCGCGCGGGTGTTGAGTGCAACATTTGCCACGCGCCGAGCACCCCCGCACCTGCAGGCTCTGTATGAGCTGCTCGAACTTCTGTCCGTCCAGCAGCGCGTCGTCCCGCTGCTGCCGCGCCGCCGCCACGGGGTCGGGCAGCGCCCGCAGCCGCTCCAGCTCAGCCAGCACCTCGGCATTTTGCTGCGGGTGCGGGGAGGTCATTTCAGGTGCCGTGGGTGGGGCGGGATTGGGCCAGCACTCGCGCAGCAAGACCGACTGCCGCCGTGGTGCATCCGTCAACACAACGTACCCCCGCCCGTCCCTGCTGTCTACCAAGGTAGTGGACCTCTAGCTTGAATGAGGCAGTTCGCGGCTGGCCATCACAGGCGTGGGTATTCCCTGTGGCACCACGCGTCCATTGGAAAGGCAGCACCTGAACCAACGGCCAGGGTGCCAGGAATGCGGGCCGGCGCAGGCCCGGCTGGCAGGGCGCCCTACGCTTTTCCCGCCTTTCCCGCCTAGCACATGGCG
The DNA here is from genome assembly GCA_036984285.1 of Chlamydomonas sp. KOR1. NCBI lineage: Eukaryota > Viridiplantae > Chlorophyta > Chlorophyceae > Chlamydomonadales > Chlamydomonadaceae > Chlamydomonas > Chlamydomonas sp. KOR1. Next base: position 30,523 of record BQMZ01000055.1, on the reverse strand, counting down.
GCAAGCCCCTGCAACCCACCTTCTTGAGCTTGTCGCACCGCGCCTCTAGCTCCGCCTCCCGCACCCTGAACTTGTGCGCCATGTCGGCGTCCAGCTGGTCGCAGCGCTCGTCCTGCCCCGCCATGAAGGCGCCGTAGCCCGCGGACAGGTACTCCAGGAAGTCCTGCTCCACCTGCGCATACAGGGCCACCGCCGAACAGTGACGTGCGTTTGCAGTTGCTTGTTGTGAACTGGATAGAGGTTGCGGCGTGCCGGAGTCCGGCTGCAGCCACTGTGCACTGGGCACAGATGATCTGCGAGCGTTGTGCACGGCCATACGGGTAGCTGGAGAAGAGACTACCGGTCAAACGGGTGTGACGTGCAGTTGCAAGACCGTTTACTTGCTGCCCCGGCTGGTACAAGCAGCGGGCACCGAGTCTGAGCCCATGGGCCCCCTTGACCCCACCTTGTTCTCCCGCTCGAAGGCGGGCCCGTTGCTGTCGTCCGCCTTCTCCACGTAGTTGAGCAGCTCCACCAGCCACGTCATGGCGGCCAGCACGGCCGGCCACGAGTGCGGGCTGCCAACAGCAAACAGCGCGCTCTTGCTGATCTGGAAGGGGTAGTTGAGGCGCTTGAAGAACTGCGGGACCTCGTCCTCCACCTTGCTCTGTATCCGGAAGGTGGGGTCAAACTGCTGGAACAGGAAGGTGATGATGGTGCAGAAGTCCTTGCCGGTGGGGCTGGCCAGCATTTTGGGGGACACCGCGGCGGGGAAGTTGTGGGTCGACAAGTATGAGATGACAGTGCGGATGCAGGCTGCCTGGTAGTCCTTGCTGGTCAGGGGGCGCGGGTCTTGCTTTGGGCCGCTGGGCTTTGTCCCACCGAAGGCGCTGGACCTGCGGGGGTCGAGCCCCACGCCAGCCCCGGCCCCGGACGGACGGTCAACAACCAGACCCACGGCCATGCTCTTGCGGCCTTTGAGGCCGCCTGCGCCATCCTTTGCTGCTGCCCTCCCTGCTGTGCGCTCTGTCCCGCCAGGCCTCGCGTTTAGCTGCGATGGGCTGAGCCCCGCCAGCGTCTGCCGTCGGCTCATCGCTGACTGAGGCCTAGGTGTTCACGTGTATGCTTTAGAGGAGTATTGATGCTGCAAGAGCCGGCCCCTTCGGGCACTAGGACGTGGGCATGGCCGACAGACGAGGCGTTCAAACACTGTCCGCAGCAGCCAGCTATCAGCTGTAACAAAACGCGGAGATTTGAAAGCTTTGTAAAGGCTCTGGTTGAAGGAAGCTGTCAACAGTCGTAAAGTTGAACCGCGAAGGGGCTTTACGCAAACGGAGGTAGGGTAGGTGCAGTGGCCACTGTATATATCATACAAATACTCGTTTGATACTTTGAGAGTATGCGTAGATAGTTAGACCCTTCCGCCGCGGCAATGCCCCGGCTCCGGCCCCAACACGCCACAATACCCGGCAGGGTGTCAAGAACTGCGATTGCCCTTGTGTTAATCACTGTAGAAACCATTGCACAGCCCCCTACTATCTACCAGACATGGTACGAGGGCGCCGCTTCCCGAAGGGCGTGCCATTGCGTGTCACCTCACGGGCTGTCTACATATTCGCATCCAACCCACATCGCCGCGATTCGCGTTTCAGGACCGTAAATGAAAACATTGTCAACTACTACCGACCATGGAACGCAAGCGAGCGCGGAGGGGCAGTCCGGGCGGACTACACACGCTACGCTGTCTTGGTGAACAATACCATGCCAGGCCCCAGCATCACAGCCACCGTCAACCAGACCGTGGACATCACAGTAATCAATCACCTCATGTCTGACTCGGTGGCAATACACTGGCATGGGATACGGCAGGTAGGCAAACGTGGCTTCTGCATGTGGTGGAACGCCCAATCCTTGCGTAACGCTGATTTGCTGGCAGACGCCTCGCGGTACCTCCAAGACTGCCTCCTCACCTGAAATCCACACCTGCTTGATCTCTTCGTACCGCAGACGAACACGCCCTGGAGTGACGGTGCAGACCACGTTTCCCAGGTTTGTTGGCTAAACAGAACCGTGCATGCCGTACATGTCACCAGCAGCCACACTGGCACGCCTGCTCAACCAGCGCGCGCATACGAACCAGACCATCACGCGTCTCGATTACAATCCCCCAGAAACTAGCACCCTACCCCTGCCCCGCCTTGTCCCGCCCCGCCCGGCCCGGCCCGGGCAACCGCACGTGCATCGCACGCACGTGCAGTGCCCCGTGCAGCCCGCTGGCGGCTCCACGCGCTATGTGTTCACTGCCGACCGGCCTGGCACGTTCTTCTGGCACAGCCACGTGGGGCTGCAGATGGACTTGGGGCCGGTAGGGGCGCTGGTGGTGCGAGACCCGGACGACCCCCACAGGTGTGTTGCTACCACGGTGCCGATGGCGCCTTGGGATGGGGCGCACTGTACAGGCAATGGCCATGCGAGCCCCCCGGTGCATATAGATCTGTAACGGGGCTGGGGCGGCTCGCGTTTGGAGTGGTCGCCCAGCATGGACGAGCGGTATGCGCTGTACAGGGAGACGTACACGTGCTACCGGGTGCTTCAATGGGGGTTTACCGCGGAGCAATCGAAAACTGTGTTTCTATGGGGTCCTGTCCGGCTGTCATGGCTTGTCGCACGGGTGCGGCGAGCTGCGACCCGGCGCCAGCCTGTGCTGCCCATGTGCGCATGGCGGTCCCAGCCGCCCTGCCCGTCTGATGACTGCCCTGCTTGTGCAGGTGCCTGCCCGCAGTCCTGTCACACGGCACCCCTTTGCTCGCTCCACGCGAGTACGGTACTCCCTGGCATGCAGGCTCTTGCACGACAAGGAAAACCTTTAGGCTCTACCAGCTAGCTGTATTACTCTTAGCCCGTTCCTGGCCACATCTCACAAGAACTCCTGTGTTCCTCGCACAGGTCGCTGTACGACGAGGAGCTGTCTGGCCCCATCCTGGTGCACGAGTGGTACCGCGACCCCGTGTCCATGCTCAAGGTGGGGATCAGGCAGGGGGCGGGGTCAGAGCGGCGCGGGGGTCCCTGGAGCTGGCACGTGGCAGGCTCAGAGGGAAGGCACGAGTCGGGGGCGCGAGTCGGGGGCGCGAGTCGGGGGCGCGAGTCGGGGGCAGGGCAGGCGCTGGGGTCTCAGACGGAGGTGGAGGTGGAGTGCGCGAGGTAGCCAACGCTGGGTGGATTGCGTTGAGCAGCCCTGCAGGTGTTTGCGTGGGCTTTGTTCTGCTATAGCTTCTCTGTTAGGGCACACAGTACCGCCTCCGCATCATCGGCCTGTACAGTGCAACATCTCACCACAGTTAACCCCTTACCCCCAGGCGCCCGGCTTCCGCAACTACAACGTGTTGGAGCTGGCCCTCGTCAACGGCCAGTGGGGCGGCACGAACGAGGACCTTGCCAGCCCCGCAAGCAATAGCAGCAGCAACAGCAGCAGCACAACTGGCATTGGCGGCGCGGGCCGTTCAGCCGACAACCGGCTGCCGCTGCCGGCAGGCGCCCCGGGGACGGCGGGCGGGCCGCCGCCGTACTCCCTGCCCGTGTTCGAGGTGGCGGCAGGGCGATGCACACGGCTGCGCTTCATCAACGCCATGGGCGACTTCCCGGGTGAGAGGGGGATGCGCGCTGTGGGTGCACGTGATATGTTATGCAACCGGCACAGTGTGTGGTGCGCTATCGTTGCTTGGTGTGGGAAGCATAAATGTGCGCGCGGAAATGCGCCGCCCTAACATGAAGGTTGGTAGCGTCAGGCGTTGGGGCAGCGGCACGTGTGGTATGTCATGCTGGGTGTGCGCTTAGCCGAAATATGGTACGCTTCAGTGGTGCTATCCTGCTCCGTTTGCGCCCCACCCAGGCGGCTGGCAGGTGTGGGTTGAGGGGCACAACCTCACCGTCATTGCTCTGGATGCTGGGAACCTTGCGCCAACCAGGGTGAGGAGGCGGGGGCGGCAACTGGGGCGGTAAGGGAGCGTATGTACGGTAATGGGAGTAAGGGAGTAAGACGAGCACGGATAGTATGCAGCCGGCTGTGACAGCTTGGTCAGGCACAATAAAGGGCAGACACATGGTGCGGCACGCGCACCAGTTCGCTGTGAAAGGGAAACCCGTGCACGTGTCAACCCTCGGCTCCAGAGTACCGTACCCTGTCGCACACGGCGCCTCCCTCACGCGTCTCGTCACCTCCCCAGACATCTTCCTTCACCTTCTACGGCGGCAACCGCGTGGACGCAGTGCTGTGCGCGGACCAGGGCCAGCAAGGTCAACAAGGTCAACAAGAGCAGTAAGGGCAGCAGGGGCAGCAGGGCGGCCCCGGCCCTACCGAGTTCCGCATGGTGTTCGCCACCACGCAGCAGCGCGCCCCCGACTGCCCCTGGTACCCGGCCGGCTGCCAGTACCGAGTGTCAGCGCTGCTGCGGTGAGCGACCAGGGGCAAGCCTTAATGCATCAAAGTGCAGGCAATGCTTCCGGTCGCTACTTGTTCCTTGAAATGGCTGACGGCTGCTACCTGTAGCTCAAAATAGCTGACGTGCTGCGCACTGCGGGGCATGCCTCCGCATGGGGAGCTGCAGAGGCACGGCATAACCACCTTGCGAACTGCTTCAGACCCACGCTGTCCTGTGTTCCACTCGCAGCTACGTGCCGGCAGCAGCGGCGTCCCCGCCGCATTCAATGGTTGACCGTACGGCGCTGGCGGCCCTGCCGTACGTGCCCGCCATGGACGTCATGCGGCGCCCGGCGGACTGGATGCCGCTGCGGCAGCAGACCGCGCCGCCGCCCACCTCCAGCTACCGCATCAAAATCGGCTTCCTGGTGAGCAGGAAACAGGATGGCGCATGGTAGAAAGGGCGAATGATTAAGGCGTAAGATATGGCGCTCCTTGTGGCCTTTATAACACCGTGCGCGTTGCACTGATGCACACTGTGGAACAATCACTACGCCGGGTCACATAGTCGCTTAGACTGGCACAAGCGTGTAGAGTTTATGCAGTCTGAGGCGGGAATCGTGAAGGGGACAGTGCGGCCTCACGGGCCTTGTTGGTACACCCTGGCCGCTCGCCACCAGCTTTCATAGCCTGCGCCTCCCTAGCCATTGCGTAACGTATCTCTCCCCACCACTCCCACAGGCACAGGACGGCCCCGCCGGCACACCTGCGTTCGCCTACGTCACCAAGCGCCCCTTCGCGCCGCCCACGTTCCCGCCGCTCTTCGCAGCCGCAACTGCCGTACTGTCCCCTGGACTGCTGGTACCACCCGTCCCCGAAACGTCGCCGGCCCCAACGCCAACATCAACGTCGCCTGGTGGTGCCGGCATAGCAGCAGGCGGAGCGAACAGTAACAGTACGACGGTGGGAGTGGTGGGCGGTAGCAATGTTACGGCGGCCCTGCCGTGCGGGCTGCAGTACGACAGCCACATGCTGACGGTTGTCTCGTCCAGCGAGGTGGTTGAGCTCGTCCTGGACAACCTGAGCGACGTGCCGCACAACATGCACCTGCACGGGTGAGTGGACCGCTCTGCGGCAAGAACGAATGATGATTAGAGCGATGTGGGCTACTCGTGTTTGGGTGGACCGCTCAGCGGTAAGGAGGAGTGATTACTAGCGCGAAGTGGGCTACCGGCATTGGGAGCGTAAGGGGAAGTAGTCTTGTGGGTTACGGTGGCTAGCTGCGCGCCTGTCACCGACCGGGCCAACCATTCGTTCAGGAGCTGGGACCGTATGGGGGCACGGCAGCCGTGCCGATGGCTGCCGTGCCCCCATCGGCACAGTGTCAGGGCGTCAGGCGTGTGCGCTGATGGTTGGGTGAGACGTCAATGCTCGTGTAGCCTGGAGGCTGCTCTGTGGCCCTTTTCCAGGGTCTGCTGCACTTGGGGCCTCTATGACACGTGTCCATGTCAATGATGCGCCTGCTGTGCCGCGCGTTTGTGCGGTGCAGGGGTGCGTTCCTGCTGGTGGGCAGCAGCGGTGTGCGGGTGGAGGCGGGGTGGCTGGGCGACGTGCGCAGCCCCGTGGACGTGGCGGCGGCGTGCGGCGAGGGCGGCAGCGCAGAGCACTCCGACCAGGCGTGGCTGGTGAGGAAGTGGTGGGAGTGGGCTACGGGAGGGGCCGGGGAAATGACCGGACCTGGACCGGGCGGACGTGCGCATCGGGCGCAAGCACCGGGTCTGCGTCCATCAGCACCGATGTGGGCGGACGTGCTCATGGCAGTGACTAGGAGTACAGCTGTGGTCTGCGCGGGGGCATGGCGGTACCCTGGCGGCTGATTTATGGCACATACCCGTGTCTCTTCAAGGAACGTTCAGGGGGCCAGAGCTTGTGCCGGGCTGCCGACAGCGCCCGAGGCCACCGTTCGCACGGTGGCACAGCGCTACTTCGCGGCCCATATCCTCCACAGACGGACCACCTCAAGGCGTTCCACATGCAGATCCCAAACCCTGCCCCAACATGCTCCTGGCGCCCTCGCCTTGCAAGCGCCAGGGTGCATCCTCCTCCTGCAACCCCTCTTGCTTACGCTTCCCCACCACAACCCTTTGCTATCCGCCTGCGTACCTGTGCACCCAACCACCCGCCCCACCCCAGGTCAAGGACCCCGCCACGTTCCGCCGCATGTGGGGCTGCCCCTTCCCCAACACCACCGCCGCCCGGGCAGCGCTGGCAAACCCTGGGGAGGCCTCTCCCCTGCCACTGGACACGGTGGTGGTCCCGCCTAGGGGCTGGGCGGTCATAAGGCTCGCAGACTGGCACCCGGGTAAGCGTGCATCCCTTGAGCCTGGGCTAGAGCATGTGTGCCATCTACCTCCCATTAGAACCAGCAGGGTTGTGGTTGCTGAGCCCTGACTGGAATCTCCTTCATAATTTGCTCCTACGTCGTCACTCTCTTGTTTCCTTTCCCGCACAGCAGAGCATCCTGTGTACAGTGTACTGTGACTGAAGCGACAGAGGTGTACGCACCACAACACAGTCCTTACTCTGTGGCCCCGGCCCGACCCCCCGTCCCCCCAGGAGTGTGGTCCTTCCACTGCCACACCAACCACCACATGCTGCGCGGCATGGCCATGCTCATCAACGCCCTGCCGCAGCAGCGACCCCGGCCGCCGCCATGGGTGGACGCCGCCTGCGGCCAGTGCGCCGTTGACCAGGCCGTACAACCGCTAACCGAAGAGCTGGCAACTCAGCAACAGGTGCTGGACGATGTCGTTGCAACCCTAGCGAACGCCACTGTGGCGCTGGAGGCTCTCCAGCGCGAAAATGGAGGGGTGGCGGGGGGTGGAGCGGGTCACAGGGGCGGCGGGGACCACAAGGAGGCGGTTGCGATCGTGATCCTGGCGGTTGTGGCTGTTGTGGCGGGCGTGGCGGCGGGCGTGGCGTGCACGCGGCTGAGCGCTGCGGAGCGGCGGGCGCGGGTTAACGAGCTGCACGCTGACACTGGGAGGGCCCTGCAGGCCGTGGGTATAGAGCGTGGTGTGGGTGTGGCGGGTGGGGAGGAGGGGCTGCATGCACATGCTGCAGGAGGCTTTAGCGGCATGGTGTTTGGGGCCCCTCCTCCTGGTGGTGGGTCGCCGGAGGCTTGTCGGTTGCTGGGCGGCCCTGGGGAAGGGGAGGTGGGGTTGGACCTGGGACGGGGGTGGGACGGGGGTGGCGGGGAGGGCGGCGGAGGGGTGCAGTGGGAGAGGGTGTTGGGGAGCAGTCCGCCGCGGGGGAGGGGGCCCGAGGCTGCGTTTGGGAGACCGGATGGGGAGGTGGCGGAGACGGGGAGGCTTTTGGGCGGACAGGGGCCGGGGGTGCGTGCTACTGTGGAGCTCAGTGCACCTATCAAGTAGTAGGAAGGTTGCCCTACAAGCGCATTGGAGGGCCTTCAGGTAAGGCAGGGCTGGTGTGCCGTACCAAAGGAGCTGTTGCTGATTGCTCCACGTGACCTGAGATTCGGTGAACAAGTTCACATGTATCAAGTAAAACTCGTGAGTCGTGTGCCGGAAGGGCTGAACTCGAATGCGAACTCGTGGTACTCATGTTCGGCTGCCAGGTCGCGGCGAGGTCGGGGCCACGCCTTGTTGCACCCTCCAGCCAGGGCAGCAAGTGCGGTGGTGCCGGTGGAGGCTGCAGCCGGTCCTGGGCCGGCCCCAATGCTGTCGTACGTAATGCTGCGTAGAAGCACTTAACAATTTGCTCTCGGGGTCCGGGCGTGTCTTGGCAAGCAGCTGTGTGGTGGCGGAACCAGGCTAAAGTAGCGAGAATGTTAGGTCCGAACTTTGTGAGATTGAGACCTACTGTTTTGGAGCTGGGTGGCTCCTATCCTTGCAGCGAGCGGGGTGGGAAACCCATGTCCCTGATGGTCGGGACCAGCCCTGCCTGCTTCCCGGTTGGGACGGGGCCGGAACTGGACCTGAATGGAGGAAAATGTAAAGCCATGCCATGCATGCTGTCCGGGGCTGACCAGCGCCCAGCTTGGCCTTGCAGCCGCCGATGGCAGTGGCGGTGTAGCGGAGGCCAGGCATGCACCGCATGGGCACAGGAGCAAAGGCCACCAGCCTTAGCAGTGCCAGGGACTGCCGTACCGCTGTGCTGCGCTCTCGCCAACAGCTTGCCGGCACCAATGATCTGGCTTGCCAAAACAACATGGAAACTGCAAGAACCTTGTAGATAAGTGTTTATGATCAGTTGAGGACTTGAGGTGGCTTGACCCCATGTACCGCATCCTGCTACACAACAGTCAGCCAGCGTCCCATACAGCATGGCTGCCAACGCTTGTAGAGGTACCGTACTGGTGACCATGTAGCCGTATGCCGTATGCGGTACGTTACCGGTAAAGCCGGCCGTTACGCAGTATTCAGCCCTATATCCGCAGGCTTCGTGCCTGGTTGTGTCTTGTACAAGAGCCACCCAGCACGTCAACAATGGCCCTATACGCTTCGCACGAGATGTACAGGCACGCGTAGCTCCTGCCTCATGCTACTCACCTCAACATGCGTGTGCCCCAGGAAGCAACGCGCACTCGCGAACCCACATACAGCGCACCCTTTCATGCAGCTTGAGCCGCCGACTGCCCACTCATCGTGCCGTGTCAGGCCCTCACACTGCACAGCCCACGCACGTGACACCACCAGCAGACTGCACAGCCCACGCACGTGACACCACCAGCAGAGACATGGCAGTCAAACAAGCCATCTATCAACCGCTGAAGCCACGCCAAAGCCCGGCTGGCAGCTGCCCTCGTGTCATGGCATCAGCCCACCCGAGGTGGTGCCCTACCTACCGGCATGCATGCCCGCCGGCAGGGTAAGGGTAAGCACCATGTGCGACAGGGACCAGACCCCAGCACCGCATGCAACCAACACACCCCAGCTATTTCCTGGTCGGACGCAGCCCCTTAGCCTTACCCTCTGCAGCTCTACCGCTAACCCTGCGGCGGCGGCGGCAACGGCAGCGGGTGAGGAGGTGGTTGTGGCGTCGGCGGCATCTCCGGGTGTGACTGGACCGCCGCGAGTCCCCCGCCGGCAGCCAGCCCCGCCCTCCGCACCACCCCCGCCATGTTCTCCCGGGCGCGACGCAGCTGCGCCTGCGCCGCCTCCGCCCGCTCCCTCTCCCTCTTTAGCTGCCGCGCCGCCTCTGCCCTCTCCCTGCCCAACTGCTCCTGCACCGTTTCCCTCTCCCTCTCCGCCGCCTCCGCCCGCTCCCTTTCCCTGCCCAACTGATGCTGCGCTGCATCCCTCCCCCTCTCCGCCGCCTCCGCCCGCTGCCTCTCCCTCTCCACCGCCTCCCTCTCAGCCGTCAGCTGCCCCTCAATCGACGCCCTGTCCGCCGCCAGCGCCGCCGCCCGGGCCTCTGCCGCCGCCAGCGCAGCCCTGGTGCCTTCCAGCGCCGCCAGCAGCAGGTGGGCGCCGGAGTGCAGCAGGTCGCCGTCCTCACCATTGCGCACCGCCGCACCGTCGCCCTCCACCACCACGCCTGCAGCAGTGTGGTAGCGAGGATGTAGGCCAAGTTAGGCATGAACGCTAGCACAAATTACCACAGCGAACAACGATGCTCGAATGTGTGATGCCTGCTGTACGTGTTGCCGCTGACTGGCTCACCCCCTTGCAACACTCAATCTGGCCATGCTATGTACAACGGACAAGCAGCCAGCCTCCGACCACCTTGGGACCCCTTACCGTTCTGCCCTGCAGCCGGCGGGTCCTCTGGCTGCGCCGTCCTGATCTCCAGCCGCCGCCGCTTGCCCGGCCTCCCCTCCTCCCCGCCCTCAGCCCCCGCCTTAGCCCCATCAAGCATCACGCCTCCTGCCCCTCCCGGCCCCGGCCCCGGCCCCACAGCGCCCGAGGGCCCACCACCATCGCCGCCGCCGCCGCTGCCTGCAATGCCCGGCTGCCGCTTCTGCTGCTGCTGCTCCTGCTTGAGCTGCGGCGACGATGGCGGCGCTTGCACTGCTTGCTGCTGCGACTGCTGTGGCTCCTGCTGCTGCGCCGGCGCGGTTCCACCGGCACCCGAACCGCCTCGATCCCTGGGCACCCAACCAGGTTCGTCGCTGCCAGCGCCCTCACCGTCCGAGCTCTCCTCGTTGTCGGAGCCCTCGTCCTCCTCCTCGCTGCTGCAGCTCCCGTCGCCACCGCCCTGCACCACCAGGTCGTGCTCTCCCTCGTCCCCGTGTCCCTGTCCTCCTCCTCCCCCTCCACACGCCTCGCCGCCCTCTTTCCCTTGGCCTTGCCCCCGCCCTTCCCGCCCTCGCCCCCTCCCTCCTCCCCCTCCTGCGTCGGCTCCACCACCAGCCTCACCCTGCCGTCCTGCCCCACCTCACGCACCAACAGAACGGGGGCGCGAGGGGCCAGGCCCAGGTGCTGGTGAAGCGGGGCTAGGCCGGAGAGGAGCCATGTAATGCTTTGCACAGTGCGGCGCAGCGACGGCGTCAGTGTAACGTCCTGGAACGGCACCGGTGGTCCGTGCTCCCCTGCCTTGCGCGCGTACACTGTGACCACGTATTTGGGGTTGGTGCTACCCTCAGTGACTGCGGCTGCCTTGGCGTCCATGATGTGCGCCTCATCCAGGAGGCACAGGACCGCGTCCTTGGGGATCTCGAGCGAGGACGACTTAACAAACGTCCTGCGCCCAGCCACCACCACGCGGCCGGCCGAGGGGCCGGCGGGGTCCAGCGGGGGGTCTGGGGGCAGTGAGAACGGGTGGGAAGGGTTGCGGGCGGGTGGGCCAAGGTGGAGTGGGTAGTGCCCGTGCATGCACGCATGTTGTGAGTATGTACGACGGTAATGCGTAGGTGCCGTTTTGACCTGTACTCATTGCTGACCGGTTCATTTCATTTGTAGCACATGGCAGGAGTACGTCTCCACACGAGGCGTTGGCGTGTTGCAGAACTGCCAATGTGCCGCCCGTTGTGCTCCCTGCGTGCGCATGCCAAGCTCAGCCAGTGTATTGTGCACATGATTTTTGGTCGATGACTGAACTGATGCCTTTGTACGCATCGGCACCCTGCGCCATGAATAAAGGTTGGCAGCACACACAGTGCACCACGAAGTACGCTGTACCCACCCCCACGCTCGTTGGTCAGGCACAAGCAACTCTCGCTCGGTATGGCAGTACCGTAAGCCCGTAACCGACTTGGGTGTAGGGCTTACCTATATGAACTGCGATGCGAACATGCCTTCGCCGGTGCTGGCCGTGCTGCTGCCCGGCCACCTTCTCCACCACCACCCCCATGCCGCCGCCATCTGCGCCCGCACCAGCGGCCGCCGCCACCACCGCCTCCTGTCTCAGCCGCACCCTGTCGCGCTTGTACATGTCCAGGTCATTCGCCATGCAGCCGATGCCGCACAGCCGCCAGTGGTTTGGTGTTCTGTGCAGAATCACGCTGTACGGATGCACGGAGCCGTCCGGGCGCCTGCCGTACACCGCCACAGGGATCCTATCTCCACCACTGCTGTCGTGTGGCCGGAACCACGCCCGGGCAGGCACCGGGACGTAAATATAGTTCTGAAATGTGACTACGAACCCGTCTGTGGCAGCACCGCTACGGTGGGGAACACATGCATGCCCCGCGGCCGCGGCGCTGCCGCTCGGGGCCGTCCCCCGGTGATCCGCTTCCGGCGGATCTCTGCCGCCAGCACTGCCGCCGGCAGGGCCACTGGTGCCGCCGCCACCGTTCCAGCTACCACCAGGCCCCCAACTGCCGCCGCTGCCGCCGTTGCCGCCACTGCTACCACAAGCTGCTGCGCTTCCCTCCATCAGCCTCACCGCGCATTGCCTCTCGAAGAGGGCCTAGCAACTACTGCCTGTGGCCTCCGCGCTTCACAACTGCGGTGGGGGTTGGAGGCGGAACAAGGCACCGGGCAGTGAAATGCAGGAAACGCGGCTGAGGATCGTCATACGTTTGTCCTGAATATGTCGTCCACGTGCGCTCAGCGCGTGTACAATAGAGGGTGGGGCCATTGGCGCTGGTTTAGCGGTAGCTCTCCTTGGGATTCGGCGGACACGCCTGCGATAGCCTTGGCAGGCCCAAAGCGCGTCCGCAACGGCATGGGATCTGCCCTGTCGTAGCTTACTGGTGTCAGTTCGCATCTGCTGGCCACTGCGGGTCCTATTGCGCACCACTGCGTGTGAACGTCGAAAGCGCGGAAGGCGCGTTGAGAGCTCCGACACTGATCCGACTCAACCTGCCTATACAGCACGCGTTGAGAATATGTTGAACATACGGCGGCTAGGCAATCCGCTGCTGAGGTTCAGGCGGTTGGCAAGTTGCCGCTCGGCGGGTGAGGCCATGCCTTGGACACCCTTGGACTAGGGTTTCTGCAGCTCAACCAGTAATCTCAGCCTCCAGCACGCCGGGCCAGCTCGTGGAGTTGCACAAGGCGCATCTCACGTTGTTTGCCGCCACTCTATCGGCTCTCTTACATTGCGCTCGGAAGGAAGGCAAGACCCATGGCATGGCGAAATGGACGTCTCGTCCCAGGCGCCCACCAGGCTCCCCTGGCGGCGGCGTGCATTCTTGCCGGGATCCCCTCACCCTTTCCCTCCCCCTCCCCTGCCCAACCTGCTCCTCATGCTTGTCGGGCAAGCGTCCCGTCAGGAAGGCCCGCAGCGCCGCAGCCGTGACCCTCCGGGTTGCGGCTTGGGCGATGAGGAACATTTGAAGTGTTGTGGTGCAGTGCTGATGTAGCAGGTTTCGTTTCGTCGCGGATTGCGCCAGTGCCAGCTGCCAGGGCAGAGGGCACACGTGATGCTGTCGTACCATGCCATGTCAGGACGGCGCTTTGGCACCTCCTGGCACCTCCGAGGTCTGCTCGCGTGGAGGCCACAATCAACCGTCAAGCCCACGAGCGCACTATCAACAGTTACTTGTTCGGCACCTGCGCTGGCAGCTATGCCTGCCGCAACATGGCGTCGAGAGTTACATATATCACAGTTTCCACTGTTCGCAGGTGGTGTGGCACACCTGGGCACACAGACCCTACGATACCGGACCGTACCATACCACTGTGACCACAAAGACCATACCTACCGTGGTACCATACCGTCCACAGCTATCAGCAAGCCAAGCCAAGCCAACGCTAGCGGCTCTGCCATGGCAAAGCGCCCAGAGCACCAAGCCTCAGTTTATGTACGGTATCACGCACACATGTCAATCGCAACTGCGCATGTGAGCCGTGGGGCACAAGGGTTACCATGCGTACAGCGGGGACGGGGCACGGGAACGGAGCTGCCACGCTGCACGCACCAACGCATCGGTGAACAGAGTCTCGCTTGACCACATATCCAACGTGGACATAATAGGATTCCTGTTTATCCGTACGAGTTGTTCATTGTACGAGGTCTTGGCGTCAACAACAACCGAACACTGCAGGTCAAGGGCTCAAGGCCTGGCTCAGCTAGCAGCGGTGCAACGCAACATGAAACCGTCTTCCGCCAGGTGTGCTTGGCCAAAAGTAGCACACCCGCATACCGGTAGACAAACGAGCTAGCCAACCCCCGAGCTGTACGGACCGTCTTGTGAAGTGCCCCCTGAAACGCCCTGGAATGCATGTACACAAACCCCACACCGCCTGCTTGCTCTCTGGCCAGTCAGCACCAGCCACCCACGCGGCGGCGACCCTACACGGAGACGGCATGTCGCTTCTCTTGTCCGAACTCACTCGGAGCCTTTCAGTCCGCAGCCAACTTTCCAAAACAACATGGTACTTCCCAATCCTGTTCTCACTTTCTCCAGAGATTCCAACCCTTCCTTAGCCTAAGGTATACCGTATGCCTACCGTACACTGTATAGCTACTCAATATGCGAACGACTCGCTGTGCAGGCGGCTGCCCGGCAGACCCAGCTTGGACACCAGCACGCGCTCCGCGGCGGCCATAAAGCCTGCAGTGGGGCAAGGTGATGGCAAGAAGGCGAGTAAGACCGGTAGAGCAGGACGCACGTGATGCGGCAAGAGCTGCAGAGCCAACGCAAGGCGCAACTGAAAGCAGTACCCTGTGGCCCGAAACTGTATTGCATGCCGCTCTGTGCATTACTGACTTCTCCGCACGTGCCAACCAACATCGGCAAGTGTACAAGCACATGCCAGGCCCACGCCAAGCAACAATACAAGTCCCATCGATGCAGCTCCCGGGCTCCTGAGACCACGTGCATGCTAGGAAGCCTCAATCACAGACTACACATGCACGTTAAACCAGGCGTGGCCCCAGAACACGTGCCCACCTGGCGGCCCACACATCAGGGCGGTGGACCTCCCGCCGCGTACGGCAGCCAGGCCGTCCGGCCCCAGCGCCGCCTCCACGTGTCCTGCACCCATGCGTGCGCCGTACACCTCAGTGTACGGCACGTGGCGGCGCGTGCGGGCCGGCACGGACTCGACACGTGGCGGCGGCAGCGGCGATGCACCAGCTGCGGCAGCGGCGGTGGAGGCGGCGGCGGGCGGCCCAGTGGCGGCGGTGGCGGCGGCGGAGCCCTCGGGCGCTGCGTCGGGGGCGTGTAGCGGCCGCTCTTCTTGCGTGGTGTAGAGGACCACCTGCTTGCAAAGTACGGCGATGAGAGCAGCAAGGTCAGGTCATGCATGTCCACTCTGTCAGGCATGCAGCGAATGAAGCAGGTGCGGTGCAAGCAGGAAGAATATTATGCGCCGGCATTTCACGCAAACCAAAGCAATTGCGAGGTTGGCAAACCGCAGGACGGTGCGGCCACGGAGTTGTCGCTGTCATCCATTTGCATGACCCGTACCTGCCGTCACGCCCCTGCGGCCAGTCACTCTGCAGGCGCTCGACCGCCAGAATCACACAGCTCGCCAGACCCACCCAAATCTGACCACCAACGTGCACATACGCAAGCATCATCCCCGCACGCCGCCCGCGCAGCACTCAACACCCTACCGCAAACCACCCAACCCACCTGCAGCTCCAGGCCCCCTGCCTCCAGCGCCTCCCCGCCCTCCTCCGCCAGACGCCTCAGCTGCCCCAGGAACGCCGCCTCCGCCCTGTGCCGCACGCTGTACAGCAGCACCACACGCCGCCGCCGCCGCCGCCGCCCCTCCCCGCTGCCGCCGCTGCTCCTGCTGCCCTCCACAGCTGCCGCCCCTCCCGCCGCCACCAGGTCCTGGAGCACCGCCCACAGCGGGGTGATGCCAATGCCACCCGCCATCAGCACCACAACACCCCGACCCTCCTCTTCCTCCGCCACTCCCTCCTGCACCTTCCCCCCATCTACCTCGTGTCCCTCCTCCTCCTCCTCTTGCAACAGCTGCGAGGTGAAGTCCCCAGCGAAGCCGCGCAGCGCCAGCACGTGCCCGGGCCGCACGTTGTCGTGCAGGTGGCTGGACACCAGACCCGCACGCTTTACGCTAATAGTGAAGGTCCCTGGCCTGATGCCACTGCCGATGCCGCCGCCGCCGCCGCTGCTGGTGTTATTATCCATAGGTCTCTCACTCTGTGTGACATCGACTGCACTGGTTGGTGGCATAGGAGCAGCGTCTACAGTGGGGATGGCGGCGGTGGGGTGCGAGGTGACGGTCCATTGGCGGGTCAGGGAGGTGCCGGCAGCTGCAGCGGGGGAGCTGGTGGTGGTGCGGCTGCCAGCCGAGGTGATGGAGGTCGCACCCGAAGGCGTTCGCACGGAGGTGAACTCGAAGATGGCGTGCTGGCCTGCGGGTGTGGGGGGAGCACGGGCACGGAGGGTCATGGCTTGGGCAGTTTGTGGAAGTGGCAGCGCACGCGTGCGCACGCATTATGCTGCGCGCAGAGCAGCAGAGGATGCAGGAAGAGCGTACGGCAGCATGGAAGCCCAACGCCAGGCTGACTGATCAGACACGCAAGGCATCAAACGTTGACCCCGCCCCTGGCCAGAGGTACAGTACCGCACCACCAGATGGCAAAAAACAAGGTACTATCTCCCCTCGGAGGCAAGGACGCAGACCAGGGCTCGCCGCCGTTCCTGTCGTCTGACAGGAACAGCGGGACTCTGGGCTGCCGCCCTGCCCCGAGGGGAGATAGTACCGTGGCACATCAGCACTGTACAGTGGGCAGAAGGCACCAGAACCTACCAGGCAGGAACGGTGGCTGCCCACTAGTCATGGTGTCGCCGCCAGAGTGGGCCGGCAGACTGAAGGTGAAGGACTTGATGCTCTCAGCCACATCCTCCACAGTCACACACTCCACGTCTTGCAGCAGCAGCTGCTGCTGCTGCTGCACCTGACCCCCCTGCTGCTGCCCAACCGCAGCCTCACTGATGGCAACGTCAGCAACAGCTGCAGTTATTGCACCTGGCTGTGACGCAGGCGATGCCAGTACCCCCTTTCGGCGGATGCGATCCCACGCCTCGCCCTGCGGCAGCGGCGGCGGACGCGGGTCGTGCGGCAGGTACGGCGAGAACTGTACGGCATCGGGGCGGTTTGACCGTACATCCACGGGCAGGCCACGCTCCGCGAACACAAAGGAGGAGATGGTGAATCGGACGCTGCGCTCGGCGCCCGGCAGGGAGGTGTCGCCGTGGTCCACGTGTGCGGTGCCGGCCAGCTGCAGCGTGGCGCCGGTGGCCCAGTCGATGAACAGCAGGCCGGCCCGTGGGTCGGTGGCCAGGTTGCCTGAGGGAATGTCGGGGAAAGGGGGATACGGCGTGCTGCCAGTAAGGTCATGGGTCTTACCAGTGTTCAGGGGGAGGGCGCAATACTACTGTAAGTCGATGGCCAGGTTGGCTGAGGGGCGGCTGGGGGCTTTGGGCGTGCCGCATGCGTGAGGGTGCGGGCGCATGACGACTCAGATTTGAGGTTGCCATATGTGCAGCAGCCAAGCGTAGCTGCTGAGAACAGTAGGTGGCATGCGGGTGTGCGCATGCTGCTGTACATTGGAGGCGATGAAGGATTTCGGCGAGGAACTTGCCTCCACCCGGCATTGCCGCTGGGACGGCACACAACGGCAGCGCTAGCTCCTCCTTTCCAGCCGAGGAGTTAACAACGGCCCAACAACGCAGGAGTACGGGGCAAAGTCCTGTGCATTTAACCCTTCCATGCCTTCAAGACTTCCGTCAACCCACCGAGGGTCATGAACATGGTGTTGCCTGCGTAGTCGGCCCAGCGCAGGGCGGGCGCGGGGCCGCCCCGTGGGTCTGCCTCCAGGCGCACAAAGCCCGGGGGGCCGCCGCGGTGGCTCACGTCGCAACCCGCAGCCTGAGGGCAGGTGCAGAGGATCGAGGTGGGTGGTAGGGCACATGGGGTCTAGGGGTCATGGGAATTGGGGCGCCTGGGAGCATGGACATGTGGTTGCAGGGTGCATGGGCACGTGTGGGCTACTGGTCGGGTCAATCGCCATGGTGGGTGAAGTGCGTTGACTAAGGTAAAAGGAGTTGAAGCCTTCGCACGAGCCCGCCACTGCGATTCGCTGACGGACAGGGCATGCTAACACCCCGGCCTAAGTACAAGCACCATCTGCCTTAGTACAAGCACATGCGCCCCAAGTACCCTGCTGCTTTCAACGCTGGTCAATATTCCCCCTTCTCAGTGTCAGGCACTCCAACTCCCCCCACACGCATACACACACAGTGCTGCCAAGTGAGCAGCTGTTACAGCAGCTCAGCCCCTCACCTCTAGCACACCACCCGCCCGGCCAGGTGGCGGCTGGTAGCACGTGGCGATGAAGAAGGTATCAGATGAGGCGATGAGGTGCAGGTGCTGCAGGGTCAGGTCCTGCCACGTGCCGCGTGACACGCCTGAGGGTGCGGCGGTCGCGCCCAGAGCCGTGGGGGCACGTGCGGCGGCGGCAGCAGCGTAGGCATACGGTTTGGCGTCGCTGTGGCGGGGCGCTTTGGGGGCGCGGGGGGCTGTGGGGGACGCAGGAAGCTCCGGAAGCTCCTCCTCCCTCAGCCGCACATCACGGGCTGTGGGACGCAGAGCATGGAACGTGGGCATAGGATTATAGGAATTTGATAAGTGAGCATAGGCATGATGCAATGAAGGCACTGGGGGTTGGGGTACGGTAGGCAGGGCCCCATGGATGGGGTGGAGCAACACACCGTGCGCACATCTGTGCACCCTTGCCACACGCGTGTGAACTCGACAACTGCGGGCCCAACAAACTACTGCAGGATGTGCGCATAAATGTTAGTGGCATTCCCCAGAAACCTTACCCTGGATGTACTTGGGGCAGTTGCCAAAGCTGAGGTCTACATGGAGCAGCAGGGGCGGCTCGCCCTCCTCCTGCTGCTGCTGCTGCCCATGACTCTGCGACTCCCCTGCGTAACCCACGCGCAGCAGCGTGCCGTTAACTCTGTTGCGGCGGCGGGTGGTGGGCTGCATCGCCAGGCCGCCCACGTGGCTGCCGGGGGACAGCACGGCGGGGTCTGCGGGCGTACGCGTGGGAGACGAAACAGCAGGAGCAAGTGCAGGCACGCTCAGCGAGCAAGCGTCCAACAAGATTGGGGAGCTTGGAACATGCACAGCGACGGCGAGTGGGAAGCAGAGTGGCCCAAACAGGGTGCGCAAGCGAGTAGGCCCCCGGGCGTTACAGCAAGGCCGGCGGCGGATTCTCCCACAGCAGCTACAGCGTACAGCGTGCCGGCTGGTGCACAGCAGGACAGCAACAACAGCTACTGCCATTCGCACCGAACCAGCTCCCCATCAGGTATGCTGCACGCGTAATGCCCGACACCCGGTGCACAACACGTGACACGTCTACGTCAACACCTGCAGTGCCCTGTGCGTGCGTGCATGCATCCCGGGTGAAACACCACACGCCCAGATCGCTGCGACAGCGCGCCTCCCTGGATTTGCACCTCACCCCCGGCAGCCTCCGGTACGCCTTAATGTCCAGGTGCTCGGCGTCGGGTGTGGTCATAAACCCCGGACAGCCATACAGCACAGACGCCCAAGGCTGACCGCTGGCGTCTCTGTACGGGAGGCACGTCAGTATACAGCAGGAGCGTCGACGTACGGCAGGAGACAAAGTGGAAAACTACCGGCAGATGGGCACACATCGGGGAGCATGTTGTGCACAGAGCGAGGGTGTGAAGGGCTCCTTCCAGCCAGTTGGGCTCTGCGGTTCCCTGTTCAGTGGCTTCGCATTTAGTTACTCAACGCCAGGGTGCGGCAGGTACTACACGGCTGCTGCGCCAACGACATGGCTCTCAGTGGCGCACGTTCCCCGCGCTGCACGCAGGCCGAGGCGATTTGCGTCAACGCTCGGCACGTGGCGTACTACTGCTGCCCCTTGGGGTCCGAGGTGCCACGTGGGAGGCACACGCAGCAAGCAGCACGGGCAAGCAGACCGAGCCGCGTACCTTGCGGCCACGTAGAGCATGTCCTGGCCGGAGAAGAACTCTTGGTGCTGGGTGGGCATGGCGGTGCGGATGTAGTCGGTGAGGGGGTGGGCGAGCGCCCGCACTCCCGCACGCTCCTGCACCTCCAGCTCCCCCTCATGGTACACGGGCCACGGCATTTCAAACAGCAGATTGACAACAGCTGATAGTATAAAGCAGGCGAATCAGTGGGTGCGGGTTAGACTGCGGTGCGTCGCGCTGGTAATGCCGGGAAGCGGAAATGTACAGGCAAAAGTAAGCCTTCGGCCTCGGGGTCGGTGGTTTTGTTGTGCCGCAATACTTGGAACAGGTCGAGGACTGCTCCTAGCGCAGAGCAACACGTTCTTATACAACGGTTATTGGCCAGGCCTGGGATACGTTGCAAGATGTTGTCGCAGCCAACGTCCAACGTTGAGGTTGGTTGCAGGCAAACGTAAGCGGGAACGTTGGTCCACTGCGCCAGGGAGAAACAGAACCCTGGAACTTCTTGAAGCTGGATCAATACTTACGAGAGAATCTATGCTCTCTTTAAGTTTACCCTGGACTCTTCCTGTTTCTGTCAGCCCAGGCCGTTGAACCTGCGGCCTGCGCGAAAGTGGGAGCCCTGCAAGCCATGAGTGGACGTTGACATTGAAATGTGTACGCAGAGTTGGAAAGGACTTCATTGGTCCACTGCCGCTTTTGCCTGTCTGCATACCGAGCAACGACTTGCAGCATGAATGTACGTGAGAGGGCAATCACGTGGCCCGCCCCCACGTCTGGCAGTGCCCCTGCCAGCCCCAGCCCGTACGAAGTCCCCATCACTTCAGTGTATAACCCAGGCACGGTGGGCCTTCGCGGGCGACCCCCGTCTCTCTAATCACCATGCATCATTCGTCAGGCCAGCCATCAGCCCGGCTAGGTAGCACCCTTACACCAGCCTTCACCCAGCCGTTTGGTTCAAGGCATAGCGTTGCAAAGCGTGTTGGAATGTTGTAGGACGCCGCAGCCAAGTGCTAATCCAACTCACATTTTGCTACGCACATAGCATCAGCACAGCAAGCGGTGCGCAGCAGAGTGCTCAGTCCACACACATCGCACCAGGGACCACAACACCACATACGGTACTGCCACCTAACACAACAGCCACAGGGCAGAGTAGGTATAGAGTCGACGCTACGCCGCGCTCCCACCGCTGTCCTGCATCCCACCGCTGTCCTGCATCGTTGCCGCACTGCTGTCCGGCAACGCTGTTTTAGGTCTGAGGGCCATCGGTCTTGGCCTCCCAAGCATCCCTACACGCCAAGTCCGCGCCAGGTAACCCACACATACATGAGGCGGACAATCCCAGGCCCACCTACGCGCTGCCCAGTCTGACGCCCATATTCCATCTCCCTCGGCCACCCCACCCCTGCCACCAGCTGTTGCCGCCTGGCCCCCTACCAGTCCCCTGACCTACCAACTGCTACCGGTATCGGTCAAGCTACTGCTAGGCATACCCCTAACGCCTTGCCGCCGGCGGGCCTCCTGCCACAAGGTTGCGCAGCCATTCCATCACACCAGCGCTCATGCCGCGCCAGCCCGCACCCGCCAAAGCCCCCTCCATCTCCTTCTTGCTGCCCACCGGCGCGCCCTGCTCCACCAGCCACCGCAGCACGCCCTCGTCGATGCAGCCCTCCTTCACCGCCGCCGCCACGAGCCCCTGCACACCCCACGCCACGCCCAGCCGCCGCAGGGCGGTCAGCGTCGCACGGTCGCCGCGCACCGCTGGCCTTACGTACGGCGACACGCCCGGTTGGCTTAACAAGCAGCTAGGGTGCTCTGCCGCCAGCCACTCCAGCAGCGCCTCGCAGCCGCCCCCAGCCGCGGCCACGAACACTTGCCAGTCCGGCAGCTGGCACCCCGGGTGCTGCAGCAGGTACTGCACCATGGCCAGGTCGCACCAGCGGGCTGCTGACTGCAGCACCCCTTCCGGCCCCCATTCCCGGCACCCCGCCTCCCCCACCAGCACCTGCACCGGCTCCAGCCGATCCCTGCTGTCCTTCGGCGTCACGACTGGCCAGCGGGACACCACAGTGCACAGCTCCAGCCCAGCCGCGGACACGCCCGCCTCGCGCGCCAGCCACCGGACCACCGCCACCCTGCCACTCTTGGCGGCGGCCTTGTATTCCTCGCGGGTAAGCTGAACGCCGGCCTTGTGCAGCAAGCCAAGGGCAGCAACGTTGCCCGAGGAAGCTGCAAGCGTAGGAGCGTCCTTGCTGACCCCTCCGGGCCCCACGGTGGAGAGCACGTGCTGCAGAACCTCCACGCGTCCTGCCTCAATGCCCAGCCCCGCCAGGCGGCTCCAGGAGTCATCATCGAGCGGCGGGGCGCCCCGCTCCTGCAGCCAGCGCAGTTTTGCCAGCGCATCAGGGCCCCGCGCAGCCGCTTCCTGCAGCTTGCCATACTCATAAGAGCTCCACGTGGCATCCGCGGGAGGCAGCTCGCGCACCCCCTCGTCCACCAACCACTGTATCACCGCCAGGTCGGCGTGCTGCAGGGCGCTCGATAGCAGGCATGGCCACTTCTCCGGGTCCTCCACAAAGGGGTTGGCCTCCATGTTGCAGCCACTCTCGTACAGGTACTGCAGCCGGGCCAGGTCCCCAGTGCGGGCAGCAGCGACTGCAGTGCTGACCTGTAGCAAGCAGAGGTCCGGCTGCTTGCACAGCACCCACTCGATTTTGTCAATTGCGTCAGGGGTGGTGGACTCGGCTGCTGCATCCAGCATGCCCTGGTAGTCAGGGAGGTCGGCGATGCTGTTTAGGGCCTTGTACGCTGCTTCCAAGCCATCCAGGTTGCAGTGCTTGGCTGCGGCCTCGAGTGTGTCGTTCGGCCGCAGCAGCCCCGGGCAGCGGCGCTGCAGCCAGCTGAGAAGGTGAACGTGGCCCGCCTCCACTGCTGCGACGCTGGGGCTCGGGCTCTGGTAAGTGTAAGCCCTCGACTTGCTGCTTAGGGCACTGAGAAATACACTTGGCTGTAGCAGCTGCCAGGCCACCTCTAGGTTAACCTCGCTGCCGCTGGAGGCCGCGGTGCACAGCAGCTGCAGCTTGTGGTTGAAGCGCAGCTGCCGCACGTGCTCCATGCCGGCCGACACCGCCCAGGGTGCGGCGTGGGGCGGCAGGGGCTGAGCCAGGTACGCGGTGCAGTGCTCGGGCTTGCTGAGGTCCGCGCGTAGGTCCCGGAACGCCATACGAGCGCTGAGGGCGCGGTCGTTGGGAAGGAGGAGGGACACGGCGTGCAGCTGTAGCGCGGAGGGCAGCTGCATGGCACCGCAGCTGGTCCCCTTGCTGCTGTTGTTCTCGCCCATCGTAGTCCTTTGAAGTACAAAGTCAACGGTACCTTGTCCCTGGTACCTGCAGTTTAGGGGCGGCATAAAGGCATGATGTCAACGTAGGTCAGAGGCTCGCTGACTGCCTTCTGGTGCCCCGAAGCGCATAAGCAATGAGTCAGCGACTTTGCGAGGCCTAGGCCAGCACGCGGGTACACGCGACAACCTGTTACTGTACCGACATATGGCGCGCATTCAGCTTGGAGATCCCGAAGACTTTGGCGGCTCCCCGAGACATCGTTCACTTCATCCCGACAAAAGTTAACCACCATTGGATACCATCTCCCTTCAACACACCAGCATACCTCTCTTGTAGCTGGACCGGGAGTGCCCGACACGGTTGGAATTCCGCAACGCGAAAGCCTTCAAGCCGTCAAGTCAAGTCGACGGATGGCTTATGGATTCCTCCTTGAAAGTATTACAAGTTATCGATAGCATGCGGTATCGTAATGACCATGGTAGCCTCCACCAACAAGCGGGGTCGCGGGGTCATGAGGAGGTGTCGTGCAGCGATGACTATTCGGGACCTGGTGAGGACCATTCCGTGTCGCCTGCGTCGAACTAAGCCCTTCAACAAGGTGCGTTGTTGAATACTGACGGCGTCACTTAGCCTGCTGGGTAGGCCTCTCCACGCCACGCCACGGGCGAACGCCGGTGCCTCCCCTTGCTCCCCTGTACTCTCAGGAGACGCCAGCCTGCACCAGCTGTGCGCCGCCTCAAAACCGTACGGTACCGATACCCTCTGGGACCCGGCATGTGGTCGAGCAGATACAGAGCACATCGGTTCCTGGCCTATACGGTATGCCTCTGCAACCCGCAGCCGCTGAGGTCTGGGCTCGGTTGTAGTGGTGCTATATTTCACGATTGACGTATCAGCCCGTACCTTTCTCGCCCTTCTCCGCACAACAGCCACCGGGGGTGTCCTTTTGACATGGATATCCCGAACCAGGCAATCCTCTCACTTGGTGACCCACTTCGCAAGGCGTCCACCATTTCAGCAGAATCCCTCAAAATACAATCTATTATGGGTTTTGCACACCGTGTCACAGCAAATGACCGAACGTAGCCCGGCTCAGCACCCGGTACCGCAGTGGAGCACGAACTAAACAGCCACGTTGACCTGCACCCATGCAACAGCGTACAGCAAAATTGAGGGCCGCTGACTGCACATAGTCATGCTCCTCTTGAGCAGGCGGCAGGGCGAAGCCCACGCCTGTGCACGTGGGCGCTTGGCCACAAGCAACGACAGGCCCATTAACAGGTAATATCGGCCGGCTTCCCTGCACACGAATATCAGACCCGAAGGTTGCACAACCCATTTATGACGTCCCTTACCCCTAGCCGGTCCGCTGTCACTCCCTCACACCCGCCATTAGCCCTCCGCAACCCCCACGCATCACACACTGCCCTGCATTGCGCTCCTGCCCTAACAAAACGTAAATGCCAATTGAGGACAAGCGGCCGCACAACCCCACGTCGTTGCATTCCGTGGTCCCACTCAACTCTGCCTCAGTTGCGCGTACAAACAACCGTTCATCCCCCCTCCCCTAACTCTGCCGCACAGCAACTGAATAAAACCCACATGTACCGGTAACGGCCATGTTCGCCTTCTCAACTAATCTGAAGTCCTCCTCCACTCCTTTAACGTCTTCTCCGACTGCACCCGACCCGTCTCCTTTGTCACCCGTCTCACTACCCTCGCCTGCTACGACAGCACCTGTCACTGCACCCGCCTACTTGAGCAGTGGGCTGCTGAGGCTGCCGAACTTGGCGGCAGCAGCCTTGCCCAGCACCGTGACGCGGGTCAGGGTCTCGCCGAACTTGCCCTGCATCTGCTTCACCTGCGGGCGAAAAGAAGGCCAGCGACAAGCGCTTGAGCTGGTGCGTGCGTGACCTACAGAGGATCAGAGGCGCTGGGAAGCCGAACAGGGCCGAGGGCAGCATGGCCAGACGCATGCCGCCCCATGGCACTCACCCGACCACAAATTGGTAACGGAAGGCGTCCCGGTGCTTTGACCCTACGTAAATTGGCCCGACCGAGAAGCGGGCACGGGCAGGTCCATCGCACCCAGAGTAAACCCGCCCACTGTAGAGTTCCAACGCCGACCCATGTGCCACGCTAGGCACCGGACCTGTGACTGCTCCGGGCGCCCGCACGTCCCAGACCCGGCCTTCCCCAGCGCCCAAACCTTCTCGTGCTCCGCATTACACGCGCACCGTGCATGTGGGCACAGCTCCCGCTTTCCGCTCCCAGTCCCCGGCCCCGACGGCCGCCCACTACTGGCACATTTGCGGGTGTGCATGCAAGGACTTCACCTGCCAACCCCCTTTCCCGGCCCCCCGGCAGCTCACCTCCGGCACGTTTGCGGGCCCGAACGCCACGCTGAGCAGCAGGTAGACCAGCGCCGTGGCGCCCGCCGCCGTCAGCAGCGCCGGCACCAGGCCCAGCAGCGCCAGCCCGATGAGCACCACCGAGGTGGCCTCGGGGTTGGAGTTGATGGTGTCCAGCACGCCGTACACGGTCATGGCGGCCTCCTGCGGGGTGACGGTGTGTGACAAGGAGTGGGTGCCCGACGTGGACTCGGGCACAGTGCGATTATTGCGAATATTGCGTGTACGGTAGGTTGACCCGTGGGCTGCACCAAGCAGCTGGAAGACTATGCACCACCATCTGCCCTGTTGTCTGCTGCCGCTGCGCTGGTCGCCGCAGTTGAAGGTAAGGATCAGTGAGGCGTGATCGCTTGAAGGATACGATGAAGAGTTATTGTTGTACAGTTGTACACGTGTGCACGGCTTGAGGCTGGCGCACGTTCCCTCTGGCCCCTGCCCCTCCCACCTCTGGGTACTCCAGGCAGTAGAACGACAGCACCGCAATGGCCACCGGCAGGGCCAGGTAGCGGATGAACGCCTGGGGAGGCAGAAGCGTTGGAGGTCAGGGTAAAGGCGGGAGTGGAGGCGTGAGGGGCTGCAGGTATGTGTAGAGCGGGGGTGGTCCGGGCAGGGGTGAGGAGGCGGTTGCACGCAAGGACCCAGGGTTCGTAGCTTGCGGCACTCTGTGCGAAGTAGCCTCGTGGGCGCTTCTAGTGCTGTTTGGTAGCAGCTATGGATGGAGGGCGTGACGCAGCGGAGGGCGGTGTCGCATGGGTGCGCACGTGTGGTACCGTAGGTGTCGGCAAGAAGAGAGGTTGCCTCCACAAGGCAGACTATCTACCCGGAAAAGAGAATCCCCACGCAGTTTACCCCACGTCATACTCGCACTTGGGCAAGGTTGCTAGGTTAAGTGGAAGTATCGCATGCGCACAAGATTTAAGCTCCACGCAGTGGGATTGGCAGCTTGGTTTCCGTTGGGGGGTGCCCCGCAGCGGCCTCACCTCCACCAGCCGGGGCACGATATACAGTGCTGCAACCGCCGACGCCAATGTGGCAATTGGGTGCTCCAACAGAAACTGTGTGGTCTCCTTCACCGAGGGAGATGACAGCACTTCCGCAAGTTCGGCCGAGAGGGCGCGCGATTGAGCAAGTCGCCTGGGAATGTCAATGGCCGGCACGCGGTAGCGGGGCAGCCCCACATGTGGCGTTACTTGCTTCCTCCTAACGCTAAGAAGCTTCCCGGAGGAGCGAAGATGCGATGCTAGGGCCATGTCGGTTTGCCGCGCTGGCGTGGGTGTTGCAGGGTCCGAGGGCAGCAACGCAGCCCAGCGCCTGAGCGCAGCAAAAAACAGCGGAAACTATCTTCACGTCGTCGAAGAGACTGTGCTAGGTTGGTCCCTGTGGTAGCCTGCATGCACGAAATCAATCTCGACAGGTACCATTTAGGCGACTTATCGCTCACGACATTTATGACTTAGTTGAACAAAGGTGTTCCTGTATTTCTGCGTCCTTTGTGGTCGCGATGACCTCAGGCACCTCCCCTGATTCTCGTCCGCTTGGCTTGCCCTGAGCCCTGAGACAGCAGAGTGCTTGCAGTCGCCGCCTTTGGACAACAGCAAGCGCTCCTACGCCTTACTAAGCCGTATAACTTACGCCATCAAGCACACATGCATCCACTTCCCTGTGCTGGCCACACCGGCCTGAACGAGGGCGTGTCCCTCAAGGCAGCACACTGCACGCTTGATGGGCGGTGGAGCTCCAGCCAGCGGCAGTAAGGAGAGCTGTGAGTGAGATCTAATGGGCTGTGCGTGGTACTGGTGCAGCCACCAGCCGCACCGGCGTTCCATTAGACAGTTACGCACACGATAAGCGGCTGGAGCACCCCAGAGGGGCAGCTCCTGCCGGCACTCCACTGGAATTGGGAGCAGGCTGGGATGTGGGCTGCTGGCCGTTCGTATCACCGGCATCAGCCGCCACAGAAGGCAGTGCAGAGGGCGGCGCGAAGGCGGGCGAAGCAGAGGCGGGAGGCGCAGCGGGCTGTGGCTAGGGTGGCGCCGCAGAGGCAGGAGGCGGGCTGCACGGAGGGCGGCACAGAGGCGGGCGGCGCGGAGGGTGGTGCGGACACGGGCAGTGCAGAGGCGGGCGGTGCAGAAGGCGGCGGCGCAGAGTGAGCCCCCCGCACGCACGACGGTGGGTGGTGCATCGTGTACGGCGGCAGGTAGGCCCGCAGTTGTCGTGCCTGCAGCGTGGGAGGCCCCTCGGCCATGGGCTGCCTCCAGCCGGGCGCATTCCCACGGCCGCTGACGGCTGTTGGGCTTGTGGCGTGCGACGCCATTCGCCGGAAGCAGCAGCCGGTGACGCACACCGCTTGCGGCCACCGGGGACTGCCGCATGACCGAGGGCAGTTGCCGGTTGGGCTCGCGCTTGCAGCCGCAGGTTCTGCAGTAGCCGCGGCAGAAGCTGTGGCTACTGCTGCCAAGGGCACACGCCTCTCTCCACCGACGTGCTGCTGCACGCTGCCCCTTGGGCCCGCTCCGTGCATCTGGTGTGCCTCCTGCAGGCCCAGATCCCGCTGCTGTCCCTCCCCGTGATGCTACATAGCTCTGGCTCCCTTTGACTTTCTGAGTGTTGCTGTCGTACAGGCTGGGCATCAGGCCCTTAACCGCTGCGGCAGGGATGCGGATCTCGCCGCCTACGGCCCTGGCCGTGTGGGATGGGCTGCAGATCGGGCGGCGACGGCGGCTGTTGCAGCGGCGGCGGTTGCTGCAGGTTGTTGCGAGTTGATGATGCCGACGCAACACCGGCGATGCCACGGACAGCCGCAGGCGGTGCAGCGCGGTGTGGACCAGCTGGCGGCAGAGCCCAGACCACCGCCTGGCCAACGGATCCGCTCAGTTCTGGGCGCAACAAGGCGACACTGTATGTCATCGTGCTGGAGCCAATGGACACAAAGCTCACGAGCCCCTGGAGCCCAAACCCAATGCCTAGCTTGCGTACATACTTGCCGTCCCCGGTTCTGTGTCCTTGCAAGAGAAGGTTGACCCACCGTCCCCACCGCTGGCCCCCGCCGGCGTCACTGCCCCCGTCTGACAACGTCCCCGTGTTACCGTTTGCCCACGGGCGCAGCCAGTGCTGTGGACCCGGAAGCCCCCGCTGTACCATTTCCGCTGGCCGCTGCCGTGGGCCACCGTGATCTACAAGAAGGCTTCCAAGCTGGCATAGGTGCCGGGTCCTGCTCGCGTTCTGGCAGCCTTCAGCACTCTGTAGGCGAATGGCCGCGCCTGCCTCCTGCGTTCCCGTTTCAGAGGCGCTCCCACAGCAGGTCGAATGGGGTGCTTTCCGGCTGGTGGTGGGTGGTGCGATTGGTCGTCAGAGGTGATCGACCTGAGCGAGTGGCACTTGGGCTGAGCAAGGCAGCCGGCACGCCCGCTGGTGTTGA
The DNA here is from genome assembly GCA_036984285.1 of Chlamydomonas sp. KOR1. Lineage (NCBI taxonomy): Eukaryota > Viridiplantae > Chlorophyta > Chlorophyceae > Chlamydomonadales > Chlamydomonadaceae > Chlamydomonas > Chlamydomonas sp. KOR1. The sequence goes on along the minus strand of BQMZ01000055.1, from coordinate 1,590 downwards.
GTGCCAGCCACCGGTGACCCACGGGTCTCTACTCTGTGGACGTTTGAGCTGCACGCCGTATCCGGAGGCTAGGAGGCATCCAAACTAAGCGAATGAGTGCGGGCAGCAAAGGCTGCCATGCTCCCCGGCATGATTTGCATGCGGGGAAGGCCGAGGGAAACGGGCTGCTTGCGGCATTGCCACCAGTGCCACCCGCCCTGCAGAGTTGCGGCCTGCAAGCTCGTACGCAACGTTACCGTACCCACCTTCAGGCTTACCACTTGAGACCATCACAGGCGAAGCTTCACGTCCCTCTGCACCTGGGCTGTGCTTGCGATGACTGGCTGTCCTAGCGATGCTTGCATGCTTCCCTCTCTCCCCTGCACCTAAATGAGGTAAATGACGGGGGAAATCCCTTCCCCTGGCGCCAATGGAGTTGCACCTGGGCCAACAGCAATTAGACAGAGGCGAGCAGGCGACCCGGGACGGCCGAATCCCACAGCCGTACCTGTCAGGTGCCAGCAAGCAAATTCAATACGTGCTGTAGCGGTACACCAGAGCTCCTGTTCCTGCACTGGCGGTATGGACAGGTATGGCGGACCAGGGCGGAAATCGGAGGACAAGGGGGAGCAAGGGAGAGGAACAGGAGCCATGGCAGTTGGCCTATGGCAGCCGCAGCTCCTGCGGGTTGCTGCCGTCATTGCTGCTGCTGCTGCCAAGGCCACGCAAGCGCAGGGGAGAGCACGCAGGGCCCTGTGGGCGAGTGAGGGCGACTCCTCGGAAACACCTCCGCGTGCTGCCTGCTAGTGGCCACGTGTTCCTGGCCAGTCCCCTGTTCCTGGCCCATGGGTCTGTACCGGCCTGCGCCTTCGGTTCCCAATGTGGCGAGAAGGTTCCAAGTGTGCACTGTCTATGCTGTTAGTCTGTTGTGGGAAGGCCATTTGCCGCTTCCTGCTGTCCCACTCGCATGCTGAAGTGCTGAACGGGCGCGACAGTCATGCGGGGTGGAGGCCACACCTGCCACCCCGGGCTGTTCTTCAGCAATCTTGGTCCAAGGTTCCGTTCCCGCGAGCTGTTACGCTGTTAATTCCTAGCAGCCTAAGAGTTAACATGAAAGCTGCTGGGGAGAGCACGGACAGCAACGGGAGGGGCAAGGGAACGCCAATTGTCTGTCTGGGATAGCTGAAGGCGCAAGCAAACCTCGGGAAAGCGGTAAACTACTAAAGATTCAATACACATAATTACTGCTGTAAGCTGACTACTCGCTCTTGGTTGACGACGTCAGTTGTCCAGTGGAAACAGTAGACCCCCAAACGCAAGCCCGCACTGTGTAACGCCTTAGCAATTTGCACTGCCTTTCATATCATAATTCCACAAGGCTGCAATTGCTTCTGGCGTAAGTGGGCGCTCGACGTTTCACAACCGAGCTACCGCCCACTGACACTATGTGGAGGGAGCCCTGTTGAGGCAGACGCCAACAGCCTCACATAACATATTGAGTGCAGCATGAAACTATCCGGCCGACTTGGCTCGTAGCACGGAATTGACACGGTGTCGCTGGCTCGCGACTGCCGAATGGCGCCGAGCTACTCTCCAGTCCCGACCGACGAG